>PPHD01015448.1:4657-16097 GCA_002909625.1 Bambusicola thoracicus
TCCAAAGTGTAACACACTCCCTAAATATAATCCTTCCTCCCCCTCCGATATGGGATAGCACATCTCCCAGCTTATCTTTAGAGCTCCACTGTGAGCACAGGTCGTCGCTGAAGCCTGTTTTTGTTCCTCCCATCACTACTAACATTTGGCAATACTACAAGAAGTCAGAGAGTGCACAGAAAGGAAAAGAACATAACAGATCAGATGAGCCATTAAGCACGCACTAAACCAGAGAGAAACCCACAAAGGACAGAAAAGGTCCACTAGGAGCCATAAACTTGCTCCTGGCCTAGAACTAAACAGAAACCAATAAAACTAGAGGAAAAACCTCAATGCAGTAGGACCTTGCAGCTCCCAGAACTGAATCCTGGAGAATAATTCTCCTCACAGAAACACTGTGGAGCCAGCATCCCACCAGAGCATCATGCTGCTGGGCAGGGCAACTGCCAAGTGCCTTAAGGCTGTTGTTCCGAAAGGGCAAACTGAAGCACAGGGTCTCATCTCCCACCTGACCAGTACAGATACTACTGCAAGTTCTCACTTTACACAACCAATGTTCCTGGCCACAGCAAAGAAAAAGGAAAGCAAAGGTCCTTTGGAAAGTTCAGGTCTAAGGTATACTGAATCAGACCCCACTACTGTCTCAATAAGCCTCAGAGCAGCCAGCTGAGTCTCTCCAAGAGCTCCAGCAACAGGCATTCCCTGAAGATTAACTGATGAGATCAGACACAGCAGCAGCTTTAGCTCCAACCACCACAAACAAAACACTGGGAAAAGCTCACATGTTCTCCACCAAGCATCTTCCTCATAAGGAAGAATCACGCTCACACTGATGTGCTATCAGCTCACCTTTCTCTCTTCATTTTGCTGCAATTGCTATGATGAAAAAAACACAAAAAAGGTCTCTTTATTGTAAACACTGGAGAGGAGGCAGACAGGAGACAGAACAGCAAGTGTCTGGCACGACAGATCTAACTCCTAACATACATATGAATCCAAAAATATGCCACTTCCATTGGTTCAAACTAGGACCATTCTGTAACTGCCATTCACACAGCGTGTTTACAGAGCCTGTTGGAGAAGAGCCTTAAGGACAGGATGAGGAACAGGGTAAAACAAGCTTTCAAGACATAGCCCTGACAGAAAGAAAAACTCCCAAGAGCTGTCCAGCACAAGGAATCAACCAGAGACATAGGGACCACAGCCAGACACAGGTACTGCACAGTGACAAGGGCAGATCAACCAGATTGCCTTTGAAATTTAACAAGTCCCTCAGCTCCACAAAAACTGGACAACACCAGGAAGAATAAGGAGATTGAAGACAAAAGGATTACAGCTTTTTACATTCACCCCAATGAATGACCAATGGAGAGAATCTGTGCACTTTGCCAGGGCAGCATTCCCAAGCAGCTAGAGGCTGCAAAAAGAAGTCAGAATCAGGAGGTGATCAGTCACTCCATTAAGAAACAGCAATGCAATGCTAAAGCAAAGCAGAAAAGGACAGGCTACAGTTTCTAGACTCACCTGGCAGTGCTTTCCTTCCTAAGTTGACTGGCAGCTGGCTGATGAAAATGCAAAAGATTTCAAGGAAACACAGAAGCCTATTGGGTCAGCAACACAGGAAAAAAAAGTAGAGGAGAGAGGAAAAAAAGGTGGTGGTGTGACAGAGACAGAGGAAATCACACCCATAAATGTTATATGCTCCCAAGCAGAGGAAGACAATGCAATGCTTTTCCAGCTTTCAGTTTCTCCTTTGGTAAGATCCGACTACTTCAAACCATCTATTTTCTTTCACTCCCCGGATGTGTCCCCCCACCTCCTCAGGTCTCTCCCTCTCACACTGCCCTTCTCAGTTCAGGCAATCTTGGCCAGCCATTTCTCAAGGTCCTCAAAGTCAGCATCTCCCTCCTCTCCCTTGCTGCCACGAGCACTGCACTCCACAAACTCCACCTTCATGGGCAGCTGAGAGAAGTCAAAGTCCTTGCCCTTCTTCCCCAGCTGAGCAGGGCCCCCAGTGGCTGATGCATCCAGACTGGTGGGGGCTGCAGAGCGAGTCACTCGTAAGGTGTTACTGCAGAGAGAGAAAGGAGAAGATCAGGAACTGTGAAATAGCAAAACGACACCTACATCATGACCACTGAGATGCTTTGTTTTCAGCTGTCAGTAGGACATCAGCAACACCAGGGACAGAAGGCCCCAGAGGCATACCCATGTCTCTACCCCACGAGGCACAGGCAGGGACAGGCACTTTGTCCACTTGTAAACAGCTGCTGCAAGGTACAACTGAGAGAGGCTCAAGAGAGAAAGACAGATCGTGTCTGAATGATGTGAAAGAACCAAAGCTTCTAAAAGAGGCAAAGCACTTTCTGTTGATAGGGAATGAACCCAAGGCTGTAAGAGCTGCTTGTCTGACTGAAGGTGCCAATAGCTAAAAGGATGTTTAGCCCACAGTGCTCAAAATCTGCACTGTTCTGACAGGCTAACTGGGAAAAGAGGCACCCATGACATCAGGGATCATGCAGATCTTCACCCCATAGCTACATAAGCGTGCCAAATACTTCTGGAGACTGAGAGGTGGATCAAGCCTCCCCAGTGCTCCAGTGAGCAGTGCCTCAACAAGGATCCCAGGCTGCAACACTGCTGCTGTTTCTATCCTTCATCTTGTGGCAGCACCTCAGCAACCTGACAACCATACGGAGGGAGGAAAAACCTCACTGTTCACACTCAAACATCCTGCTCCCACAAAGTACAAACTAGAGGCAGCACAGGGACAAACAACAGCCTGAAAAGGGCAGTGAGGCACTGCAGTCTGACTGCTCCTAGTATTCTAAAAGCCAAGCTAGGGAAGTCAAATCACATCAGGCACAGACACAAACCGCAATTTCTACCCAGGACTCAGCCTTGCAGAAGGGAAAGTCAGGCACTCAGCAGTGAAAATGCAACAGTACAAATCACCCTGCTGCCACCCACTGGCCAAAGAGGCTAGCAACAGGACAGCTGCATCCCAGGAACACTTGTTTGTTTGGACACCAAAGAGCTACAAACGAACCACGGGCCAGCAGCTTCTATCAAAGCAGGGCATTGATTCTCCACACTACAGCTTCAAGGAAGCAATACATTACCTATCTTCTTTTTTGTCAAGCCAAAATCATTACTAAATCTTAGTGCTTTTGCAAGGACAGTCTTCCCTCATCCTCACTACACCTACAAACTTCTCTTTTTATTCAGCGAACACAGATGTGCTCCAAGGACCCACTGAACATGGGCAGAAGAGACAGAAAGAAGACAGAAGAAGCTCAGAGGACTTAGGATCCGATTTCACACTTACAGCTCTTTCTCCAGCTGCTGTTGAATAAGTTTTGCAGATTTTGCCATTGTGACATCTAGGGAGAAAACAGAAAAGAAAATAATTAGCTCTTTGGTATTATGTCAGAATCTGCTTCCTGCTCCTAGAGGTACAGGTACGACAATATCATGCTGTCTTAAGACTTAATGGGACAACAGCAACAGTGTAAGGTGCTAGGATAAGGAACAGAAGAGCTTTAGATCTGTGGGCACGAACAAGAGCAATCCCAGAAACTGATTTAAGGCAGGGAATTCATTTCTTCTCAGAGTCTGGAAACAGGGCAGTAAATCACTTCAAACAAGGCCCAGCATGCTCACCTGTCCTGGCATTACAGAGCTCAGCACAGTGCTTTCTAGAACTTGAAGGTCCCAAGACATTCCTATGATACTGCAAGGAAAAAAAACCTAGGAAACCAAAGCTGGCTCTGGCAGAAAGTTTCACATTGTCCTACAGGGATCCCCACCTCTGCAGGAAAAGCTGTAGAGACTGGCCTCTAAAGCCTGTCCAAAGAGCTCTAGCTCTCCAAGTGGTATTTTTCTGCAAAGCTTTTCTTCCAAAGAATTCTTCTAATGGCTGCTAGACACATTCTTGCTGAGTAGTCTGAGTCTACAACTAATTTTCTGCCCTCATTTTGCTGAAACCCTGACCCCTAAGAAATTCACCATGCATGGTGTAACACTACAATGCAACAGAAAACACAGCAATGACAGGGGGGTAGCAGAGTCCCAGACTTCAGTAAGTCAAGATAAGCCCAAGTGCAGCAGCTGTAGATACAGAAACAAAGGAAAAAAGCTGCTTACCTTCAGAAGGCCTCAGGTAGGCAGGGATCTCCAGTGAGATACCCTCACCTCCTATACCAACCCTTAAATGAGGTCTGGGAAGGGGTGCATCCTGGCTCCACCCCTTCCAGTCACTCAGGCACACTGCATGCACCTGAGCTCCCCTGGGTTGGCCCTGCCTTCCACCAGCTGCTCAATCACTGCTTCAGGCCATGACTTAGCATTTTTGCTACACAGGGCATTAACCCTAATAATCATTCGAGGACTGAATCACCACTCCTACCCGCAGGGTAGCACCCAATACCTTGTTTATTGCAAGCGATCAGCAGTGGGGGTGCATTTTTGAGAACAGTGCTGTCAACCAGGACCTGATACAGGAACTCAGCCACATCCTTCACCTCCCGCTGGAAGGCTACACTGTCCACCACAAACACGATGGCCCTGAGAGAAAGAACACATGTAGAACATGAAACTCTGTAACACACAAAGCAGGTTAGTACGTGGGGACTGAAATACTTCTTGTATTGATATCCAGCACGAAACCTGTTCCTCTCTGTCTCAAAGTCATAGAACGTGTCCTAAGCCTCCCCACTGCATTACCTCCTGAAGCACTATGAAGTAGGCAAGCAGAACACTATGCCCCAGCACCACAAGGCAGCACTCTGACTCCCAGGGCACACACAGCACAAGCCCTACCTGGCTCACTGCACACTCATGGATCTCATCCTTGGTACTAACATCACCTGGCCCCACCACCACCTCTGTCCATCTCCATGTTACCTGGCTGCAGCCTTGAACCTCTCCAAGAACTGAAGCCGTAAGCTTTCGTGGCCTGGGAGGTCGATTAAAGTCACATTAGTACCCTGGGAACAGAAGAGAGGAGGTGTTAGCAACATTACACCAGGAATAATGGCAATCACACCCAGCAGAAAACGAATCTGGGAGTAGATTCCAGTTAGCTCATGCCAGGGCAGAAGCACATGGCCACATAAGACAGAGGTGTGTAATCCACCTAAGGATGCAGTCTCTCCACCACCCCCAAAAATTCTGACAGGCAAAAGAAATTGCTGAGGAACAACACTCATGGCCAGGACTCAGTAAGGACAGCCAACACCAGCAAACCATGCAGCAGAGCTGACAGAACAGAGCACATCACAGAGAAAAGAGCATGCTCAGCCCACTTCTCCCCATGACTACCAACCACATCACAGTGTGAGTGACAAATCTCTGTTAGTTCCTTGGACATCACACCAGCAGATTTACTCTGTTAGTAAGCATATCTCTGCACAGCAAAAATCACAAACTCCTGTTCTGCAAACCCCAGATGCAGAATAATAACCCCACAATCTCTGAATGTGAATTTATCTGAATTTAAGCTGCAAGTCAACCTCAATACACAAAACTTTGCTGGGAATAACACAAGAACAGCCTTGCAAGATGGTCTTTGGATCAAAAGCAGCAAATATTTCTCTTTCCACAGGCAACGAAACAGACTAAGCAGTGACATTAAAGAGAACAAATGCCTCTCGCAGGCTCTCAATCAAGATGTAGCCACTGAGGGCTACATCAGCACTCTCAGGAGAACACCTGTTGTTATTGAGAGGGAAGATAATGCTTCTTAAGACCCTGTCTTCTGGGCTGCTTTTGTGTTTCAACAGAAACTTTCAACCAGAAAAGCAGCAGCCTGTCACACACCCCAGTACCTCTCTCTCAAAATATCTCCTTTCTGCTAAGTCCCAGAGACACTAAAAAAGAACTCTGGAGTTCTTCTGGCTGTTATTCATCTCTTGCTCTTACTATCTTTAATAAACACGGCCAGAGAAAAGGCAGAAAACCATCCTCTACTTTCACAATTCACCAGCAGCCACCATACTGCCACCTCGTGCTTCACTGCCACGTGTACACCCGGCAAGAAACAGAAATGCTTCTGAAACTAAAATGATCACCACAAACCAAAAATAACACAGGATCTGAAAGTAACCAAGCCACCCTAGGGACCAAATGAAGCTCTGCTGGAGACTCTTTCCTTCACAAACCTACTTTCTACTCCAAGTCAGACACTCTCCCTGTGCATTAGCAGAAAGCTGTATCACAGGGGCGGAGCAAGGGCTGTTTCCCAGATGGGAGCCTGCAAAGCACAAGAGGCATGAGTGCCAATCCCATCGGCATTGGGAGCCTCAGCACAGAACGCCAGTGGCATCCAACACCTGAAGCACTGTGCACCGCTGCAGCCGCCTGCTCACCTTGTCGTTGCTCACTCTGTAAACGGCAGAGCTGTCGGTTATGGAGGTCTGCGTATCTCGGTATCTGCCCGTCAACAGCTGCACAGGGGAAACAATAGCAACAATAAAGCCAAATGGTTGCACATTAAGGGTCCCGAACTGAGCACGCGGCCGAACTGAGCACTCACCCGGGCGAACAGCAGCGTCTTCCCCGCGTCGCAGAGGCCCAGCAGCAGTACGGCCCTGCGGGTGCTCCTTGCGCCCTGAGCGAGCCTCCAGAGCACTGCGGGAGAGAGGAGAAAGCGCCTGAGCCCCCGCCGCCTCCCGCTGCCGCCTTCCCCCGGCAGCTCCCGCCCCGGGACGCGACTCACAGAACGTGAGGGCGACGACGAGCAGCGCCAGAAGGACAGAGAGAGCGGCAGGGCCAGGCGACTGCAGCTCCCGCCGCAGCGAGTCCAGATACGGCTCCACGGTGCCCGCCATGACTGCCCGCACGCACACGTCTGCTTCCGGCCGCGCCGCACCACTTCCGGTTTCGTCACACGACTTCCGGTCACTCCCCGTGTCGCTGTGCCGCGGGGTCTGCTGGGAGTTGTGGTCCATCAGGAAAAGGGGCGAGCATGGGAAGGAAGAGTCGTCTGTGGGGCACGGCAAAAAGCATCCAACGTTTGTTGGAGCACTAAGGCCCCATGGCTTGTTCGGCCCAGAGCGCAGAAGGCGAGCGGAGGCCTCGTGGCACTGTAGCCCCTCACTGGGAGCTGATGGGCGGCACTGAGCTCTGTGCTGAGAGAACGGCGTGGGGCTGTGCTGGGGAGGGGCGGCTGGGGTCAGGGAGAGATTCTGCATCACAGGGCGGTGGGCACGGCACAGCTCCGTGGCAGTGGGCACGGCCATAATGCCGGAGCTCAGGGAGTGCTGAGACACCGCTCTGACACATTGGGTTTGGGTGGTGCTGCGTGTGGCCGGGGGTTGGAGTTGATGATCCTTGTGGGTCCAACTCGGGGTATTCTATGACTCTCCTCAACAGTACATACTGCATTTTAAGAGTTCTGCTTGGTGGAAATAACTGCTTCTGCACCATTCATATCCCGCCAGTTGAGATATGAGGTGATTTCCACTCACACTTTCCACTGTATTTGTGTGGGCTAAAGTTGTTGTTTATCCTCCCCACCCTTCAGCTTCCCTCATGAAAACACCCTATCTCTTCCCCATATCCCAACCACAATGGGCAGCTGTCGATTGCTGGGGAGACAATGGGATAATCTAGGTGAAGCGAAAGCACAGCTAATACAAAACGCCTGTTAATCAGGATCTAAGGCATATGTAATCCATTTTGCTTTGGAAAATATTGAACGGGATTTCTCTCACGGGCAGCAGGAGCCTCGAATGGCAGTAGCCAAGTCGGTGCCTGGCAGCGGCCTGCAGCAAGGGGTGCTGGGGAAGGAATGTGCTTAACGACTCTTGAAAAATCTCAGGAAAGCCATTTAGATGTTGAGATTTTATTTCTTGCTGTGGCAGTAGCAAAGAAGCCACGTTCAGAGTGATGAGGAAGGGCAGAGGAAGCAGCAATGGCAGAGGGCCCTCTGCACATCAGTGTTCCGTGCGGAGGGCACAAGAGGAGTCATGGCGCGAAGTTTCCTCCCCCTTCAGAAAGGGCCCTTCCCTCCCTTTACTTGCCCTCAAGGAAGTTGCACATCTGGAGGACATCTGGAAAGGAAAAGGACGGGGAGAAGTTCAGACCTCACGCTGAAACAGAAAATGCAACGCACTCCTGTCCCACCAGCACACAGCCAACCATGCCAACGGTGTCACAGCATCCCACCAGAAGTGCACCTTAACCACAGATGACACTGAGTGCACGCTAATGGGATACGGTGGGTTATTATTATACTACTTCTCAGATTGCCTGTTTTCTAAAGGCAAGTAAAAATCTTTCATTCTCAGTGATCCCAGAGCAGCGCATTTCCAATCTGGATTCAGTTTGCTCAAGAAACTCTGGGAAAACTATAGAGACAGCTTCATGAGTTATCCTCTTTTTTCTTTTAAGAAATGAAATGGGCAGCAACAGGAATGACTGTCCATATCTCTGAGACTAAGCACTGCAATTAACTGACGTCTTTTTGAGGCTGTTACATTTACCTGATGGGTTGCAGGTATTGAGGCTGGAAGTCACGGTGTAGAATTTATCTCCAAGGAACTCCTTGTATGTTGTTCCTTCTCGGACTTTAGACAGGCACTTGGTTATGTCTTTAAACAGAAGATCTTTGTTTTGAGACTCAAACATCATGAACTTGCTATTCTCGCTTCCAAGTATTCCAAACCGTTTCTGAAATAAAGTCAAGAAGAGGTAAGTGTATGTAGAAAGTAGAAAGAAAGCAAGATTCAGCTTGTACAAGCCTCTCAGTAGCAGTTCTTCACCACGAAGAGCTCACCGTCATGGGGAGCCATTCTACCTGCCTGTAGGAAGAGTTCAGGAGGGATAGAGGAAGGGGAAGCTTAAGGGATGAGGCTCTGAGTCTGTATCAGTAAGTCAAAATCTTCCACATTTTGCTGGCTTGGTGAAATGCAGAGCATCACTGCTCTAAAAGTACCAACACACGATGTAAAAACCGCCCCAGAACATTTCTTCCACTGTCAGGACCACCAACCTGCTGTCTCTCCATCAGATCACGTATTTTGCTTGCTTTCTCTGGGCGCACGACCACAGCGTGGGTAGGAACTTCAGCCAGGTTGCATTCCCTGTAATCCATGACATTTGCCCGTCTCCCGTCGGTGCACAGCAACTCAAAGTCATCCATTTTCAGATCCTTGGCCCAATCAGCTTTGTTTTTGCCTATGAAGGGAATTGATTTGGAGGTTCAGAGATCTCGTGTAGCAGAAGCACAGCCACACCAACAGCAACCAGCAAAGTGTTTGTCCTTGCATTGGTCTGCACTGACCCTTGGATACTCTGCGTGTACTGAAGGGGATGCAAGTAAAACTCAGGAGCAGTCAGTGGGCTGAATCAAACTCTCAGAGCGGGCTGGCAGGTTGTTACATCTTTTTCCATGCATTTTTTCCTCCCACAAGCTTTGAAAACCAAGCCAAGCAGGGAGCTAGAATACTCTGCAGTGGCGCTGAGGCAGGCAGCTGTGGTTAATAGGCCACTGGAATAAACGTATATTCAAAATGTCTATCTAAAATGAATGCTTTGGGAGCAGAAAGTATGCAGACTGGGGGAGGCAGCCCACCAAGCCCCATGCAATAGGATAACCACCTACCGCCAGTGTTTTCCTCAACAGTGGAATGCTGAATAAAGGCCACATCACCCTTCTCGACCAGACACCTGCAGAGTACAAGGAGAGGAGGTGCACATTTCAGTAGCCATGTAAACGCCAAACTCGCATCAAAGTGACTCCGGCCCTGCAGCAGGGTCTCTCTGCTATTAGATGCAACTGAAACAAGCTTCCTTCGCTTTCTAAATTCATGCCCAGCCTATTACCTAGGCTACCATACCCTACTATTACCTAGACTTGAGCTGTTACTGTGTCAGTGCAGGGGAGACAGAACCAGGGCTGACCTCTGGCCCCTTCTTTTTTTAGGGGGCTGAGCACTACCTGAGCATCACCCCCACCTACCGTAAAGCTCCGGTATATCCAAAGTATTTCTCGTGGCTGCTGGCGACGCACTTCTCCGGTGGGATTCCCCCTGAGCCCTGGCACAGCTGGCAGAGGCGGGAGTTAGGAGGGGACCCAGGAGCACAGCCCTCGCTGAAGTATTCATCTGAGGGCAGGAATAGGAGAAATTCACTTTCCCTACTCTGAAAAACTGGAGTTTCTTTACGCAGCACGTGACGGGCAGGCACAACCGTGTTTGGCAGGAATATGAGAGCTCGGGGGGAGGAGGGGACCATAGGAAAAAGCAAAAGGAGGTTGGAGAGGCTGCATAAAGCTTACAAACACCAGTAGGTCCCTGAGGTTACATTTCCCATTAATAATTACATGTTTATTTTTCCTTGGTTCATAATTTCACATTATTTTCGTTGGACTGTAATTCTCAGTGATCGAAAGTTGGACGTAGAAGTTGAGCTGCAGACTTTTAACCCACTGTTCTCAGGGGAGTCAGATCAGACCCTTGAAGACTCTTGAACTGAAATCAGCCTTCATCCCTGCTCCCAGCCCTTGAGGGACTCATAAATCCATCTTTCACCCCCACCCCGTGCTTTGCACAAGGAGCAGCCTGTCCTCCCACTTGGGGAATGCGTTTTTGGGCTGCCAAAAGGGGAAAGGGAGAGATGTGAAAAGAAAGCAAAGTCCTCCAGAGCAGCTTGATATGCTGCATCCTGCTTGCAAGCAGTCACCAACAGCCTGAAACTTTGCTCAGTGAAGTCTTAAGTAACAGACTCATTCCATTTTCCACCTCCAAGTGAGAGTCTGTGAGGCACAAGAAGCTTTGAAAGTCAGAGGATGCGCGGCAAAACACTTTTCCTCATGGATTTCCATCTCAGACAAGCAGATGCACAACCTGACTCACCGAAATTGCAGCTCCCCGTTCTGTTGTGAATCAAGCCCATGGGGATGACCCAGCCAGCAGTCCTCCCCACAGCGGTGTGGCACGACTTCTTGCCCTTCAGATTGTTCCAGTTGATGTTGGTGTCTTTCTTCACGACAGCCACAGCAAAGTATGATGCTTTTGGAAGAAAGATGGAGGAGAATTAAGGCCTGACCCCAGAGTCCCACTGCTCTCCCTTAGCAGAGCGTCGGCAGAGGGCATCTACGTGCAGCATAGCAGAAATATTTTGTGCTTATTAAGGACTAGCCATGCAGCAACAAGAGAATGGTTTGCAGATGTGATGCATCTACTCCCACAGCACTCCTGGGTAATCATTATCCCTGTCACTTCCCCACTAAAACTCTGGCACTTGGGTCTGCAAGAAGGTTGTAGCAAGATATATATAATGCATGCCTCTCAAATTCATATCTGCCCTTTAGCAAAGGATGAAATCTTCCCTCTCCTTGGTTTCTATTTCTATAAAAAGCAATTCCCTAAGGCTTCAGCCCAGACTCCCTTCTCCTTTTGCAGCCCTGGCTACATCATTGTGTGGCCATGTTCCA
>PPHD01015449.1:0-16097 GCA_002909625.1 Bambusicola thoracicus
ATTTTGAAACCTTTTGTTTAGTGGCTACATAAAGTCTGAGCTCATCTGAAAATCTAACTTTGTGTTTATTTAGAGAGTTGATGCTGCGCTGGGAGCATTCAAATATTTCACATAGATAATCCTCCTGGAGTCTCTATGTCATCATCTTCAGCAAGAGGTTACAAGGGACAGGGAACAGCTGATGTGTCCTGTAGATGGAGATCAGCGCCAATAACCCAAGAGACACTGGACCTGCATATTTGCCTCACAAAGGTAGGATCTTTCACTATGCTTTTGAGACTCCTCCTGGCTTTCTTATCACACTGTCACCATTAATGACTAGGGTTAACAGTTTGTATTGTCTGAGAGTGGTGGAGGAAAGATTTGGCAGAGCAGTATGATTCACTCCATGAAGAAATTTGGCCAGCAAGTCATTAAAACACACACACCCCACAACAAAACATGTGATGCACCCCGAGCCAAGTTTCTCTAGAGGATGTGTAAATAACAAGTAATGGAGAATCAATTAAATGACAGCTGGCCCGTCAGAGTTAAACAACTGAGAAAAGGAAGTTGCCTACAATTCAGAGCAAAGCACATGATGAAACAGCAGCACACTCATGACTTCTGGAATCACTAAGGGGGTAATTCAGCCTTTTCAAGCTCCAGTGGTGAATCACCAAGTGTTTTTCTGGGTGTGAGCCTTCAGGGACAATGTTGGCTGGAATGGAAGTGACCTTGACGACAGGCACAGATCTGGGGCATTCCTAAAGCAGAAAGGCAGCAGGTCAAAGGACGCAGCTAGGATTTAATTGCGGCTGTAATTAAAGAAGCATTCGTCATGCATCAAGAATGCAGATCCATTACATGTCTCAGACTGGATAGGTGCTGTTAGCAAACGATAATTACATATGCTACCTTCAGTAGAAAAGTAATTCAAACTGGAATGTAACCAAGTTGTAAAGGCAGCAGTGACTGCGTAGGAACCACCAGGGGATTTTAGTTTCTTTGCCATTCCTAAAGCACTAATGGTGAGACACCCAGGTTTTGTTTTGAAGGCCTACAGTCAAGATTAAATTTATTTCAGTACCATTAATCAATGGAGCGGCATTCAGAATAGGTTTGGTTATCTGTGTGTGCTCACAGAATGGTGATCACAGAATTATTGAAACTATAAAATTTGAACCAAATGCTAAGAAATTGTAATATGCTCCAGCATCTTTGAAGTGAATGCAAGCTTGTGACCGCACAGGAAGCGTGTGTATCTGTGTATCTTTGTATTCATTAATTCCATGCTAATCCATAGAATAGGTTACACTGTAATATTTTAAGAACCTTCAAAACTAAATTGCTGAAAAAGCAAATGAACAGAGCCAAGCTAGCACAGAACAGCTGGTACATCAACAGTGCTCCTGAGCTACAGAAGAACAGGCATCCCTATGGAAAGCAGGCAGAGGAAATGCTCCCTGATTGATTATTTGTTTCCTGCTAAACCTCGATTTATTTAGGAGTCTTCAGAACACCAAAGCGTGAGTGCACTCCTTGGACACATCTCTTTGCTGTTACTCTGTAATTGTGACGGCAGCCAGTGCCTGGTAGGCTTCATTGCTGTGAAGGAGAGTTCAGCTCTCATGATTAATTTCCATGACTTTGCTGCTGACAGAAACTCCTGTTGTCTGGGCAGAGCTGCCATCCATGCAGCATGCCAGGTCTATCACTAGGGAGGTCCAAGTCTGAAGGACAGTGAAGGGAAACTGTGTTAAAGCTTGACAAATCACTGTTACAGGAACTACAAGGAGTCAGAAAATACAGAATTTATCCCTACATACCTCCCAAGCAACCGTGCAGGAGGGGCCACAGGCAGCAGCCAGTCTAACTCTTGAAGCCTTCTGCAGATCTGATTGTTTTAAAGGGCAATCAATTTGAGTTGTGTAAAAAAGACATCTCTGCCTTTTGACAGGCAATGGCTACCTGCTCGTTGTACTGAGACCTGGTCCCACCAATTAAGAGAATCCATTGGCCCAGCAACGTATAAAGCTTGATCCAAAGCTTCTCCGTGGTCAGTAAAGGGCTGTGTGTCGGGAACACTGCAATCATTTTTAATGATGACATAATGTAATTAAGTAGTACATTATCCTCCACCTTGTGAAATTCTCTTTAAATATTTTTTTCTTGTGCCCAAGGAAGTGTGTCATCTACATTAATTAACACTTTTGTCTTTATGAAATTACACAGTGCGGCGTAGACCCTGTACATGAACCAAGATTTTGTGGGATAAAATTAATGAGATTTCCCAGTGTCAGGTTAAATCGTGCAAGATCTTTTTGGCTGCAAAAAGGTCCTCATAATGTTCAGGCTTTAGAAATCAAGATGAAGAGTGTAGTATGAGTAAAGAGTATATATAGTAGAGGATAGAGTATGGTTTAGGAGTACTCAAGCAGTGTCAGTATACAAGTGAACGGAGTTAGGTCAAGGATTTCTTTCCTCACCAGCCTCTAACCAACATAACATAACAAGCCCCAAACAATCCTATTTATGAAATTATAAAAAACTGGAAAATGAGACATAAAAGAAAATGCAAAGAAGCAGTGTGCAACTTCCTGAAGCTTGAGAAAATGTAAGTAGCTTTATTTTGCCTTGACCAGCTATTTAAGCATAAAAAGATTTTTCTGCAGTCAGAAATTCTCCCTGGTTTGGTAAATCCCAACATACACATTCTATCAGCTCAGGCAAAGCCAAAAGTGTCTGCAGCTTGGCAGAGGGTTTTCCTGACGAACAATTAGCGTTTATCTCATAAATAACATTGCTTTGTTTTAGTCTCATATAGAACAAAAACAAGGCTGAGTTTTAAAGGCCTCCTTAAGAAATTATTACTGTAAACTTGTAAACATCCTTTTGCACTTGAAGACAGGGAAAATAGCATAGGGCAGGCTGACTCTGTCCTTACATGATTCTCTCTCTTAGATGACCTGAGATCAGAAGGTGCTGCCTCCTACCCTGGCACCTGCCCTAGCATTTTCAGTAACAAGAGAAGAGCTAATCCAGTCTGGGAGCGTAGTCTGTGTGGGGACAAGCTGTTTGTCAGAAGAGGTAGCTGGAAGGGTGGAGCTGATGCAGTACACCTTATGAGTGTGCGACAGCTCCATGGTTAAGCCACTCTTCATCTTGCAGAACTTGGAATTTAGCAGTCACTTTCACAATATTTTTTGCCCATTTTGAAATTCTGCATTCCCAAGTAATATGAATTTTTTTTTGTTTGGAAAGTGTATCAACCCATTAGCAGCAGAAAATATTACATGATTCCTACCATGCATTAGAGTACGTTTCCTTCACAGACCTGGCTAATGATTTTTCTAGGTCAGAACCAGGGACGCTGACTCAGAGGTGGACTCCATGCACCCCTATTTCCACGTGTTCAAACCAGGCATTCTGGTCCACTGACACCTGCATGGAAAGGTCCTGCACTGGCTGCCGGATAGCAAAACATGGTATGTGGGACCAGCTCCTCCACCCAATAAAACCACTATTGTCACAGAGAAAAGACTAAATTTTAATTCCCTACATGGGATCTGCAATTTCGGGTGATGCTTAAGATGGCTCTCCTTTTTTTTTCTGCTCTCTCATCCTTATGCTTCTTCTCACGATTAGATTTTACTCCCAGGAGATTATTTTATATTTTAATGTTGTTGGAATTTTGCCTATTTGATCAGCAGAAATCAGCAGGCTACTGCTGACTTTTCCACATAGGCCCAATCTTACCCTGTGTACCAAGCATCTGGGCCGGGCAGTATTATTCTTACTCATGTTGATGAGTAATTACAACACTGACACGAGCATGTGAACACCAACCTTAGCAAAGGTTGCAAAATCGCAAAATCTCATGTGTAACTCTGCACTTGTGTTGGCTATCAGGAAACTGTTCTCTAACCTCCTAGTTGATTGGATTAAGCTAAAACACCTATCAGCATGTGAGAAAAGCTGATGTGGAAGGGTAGTGGACTGACAGCATGAGGCTGTAAGAATCCTCATCCTGTGTTGTGATGTCCTGTAGCCCCAGGAGAGCTCTCTCCAAAGCCCAAAACAAGAGACTTCCTCTCAGATGTGAAAAGTTCTGTGTCAAGGCCAAGTGACTTCTTTCTCATCTACCCTCCTGCAGAGCTCGTCCCTTAGATGAAGCTTTGCTTCCACGTTTTTAAAGCTCATTATTTTTCCTTGGAATATGTTTCCGAAGAGATGGACGTATTCTGAATGGATTTCAATCAATTTCTCATTTGCCTGATAGGGTATTTGTTTTTATTTGTTAGTTTCCTCCTGGAAAGAAAAGAAAAAACAAGCAAAAACAGCAACAAACAGGAAAAGAAAACACCAATCTCAGAAACAGCAATAACAAAAGCCATTTTTTTTTTCTCTGCCCAGTTTAGGAAAACAGATTGTGTTTAAAAAGATGTGAGCTAACGTGCTCTTAACACCCCACCCCCAAACAAATTAATCATACATGCTGGCTTAAAACAGGTTTAACATATCTCAGAGATTAGGATCAGTCTTTGTCTCTTCCCTAGCTGGCTTTTAGATGTGACCTCCTTTTCTCATCCACACACATGCTCTTTGTCTGCTGGGACCGCTCTGCTTTAAACCCATCCTGACAGTTACCTTGCTTCTCAGTCTCTCCCAAAGGACCAAGACTATACCAGGTGGTTTCCTCAGACTATAAATAGCTGCTTCCCTCTTTTCCCTCTGTTTAAAATTGACATTATGCAGTTTTTCTCCCTCTCTTCTGCAGTCTCATCCCCCATCCTGTCCTGCTTTGGAATATATGTAAAAGGAAACGCTACACTATGGGACTAAAAGCACATTGTTTAATGAAGACAAAAATACCAAATTTTATAGTAAAGAATCGATATTTTCTTCCTTTCCCATTAGGCTGCAACGTATCCTCTTGTTACCCAAAATACACACTGCGTGCTTGTTACTGAAATACAACATCCTTTCCATTTTTCTAGTCAGTGTTATTTCCTTGTTTATTTTTGCAGACAGCATATTGTGTTTTCCTTTCTTGCTGTAGCATAGTCCTCTCCCCTATGGCAAAGTAAATGTATATTAAGTTTTCATCTCTGTTTCTTTCAGCCAAGTAGCTTCTGAAAATGTAAATCCAGAAGCAGTTCTCTCAGATTCAAAGATTTAACCTAAGATGTGACTTCTTGGCTTATAATGGATTTGAAGCCGAGAAGTCTCCAAAATCTTACAAGCAGAGAAGCTTTCCTACCAAATTTCCATGTCAGTGTCAGAGATATTACTGTTTGTTTAGCAGAGCTCAGCATCACTACTTAGTTTTAAGCTTCCCCCAATAGAAAATAATCTTCTAACAACCAGCTTGGCAAATTTAAGAAACTCGTCTTAGTTAAAACAAATTATGCATCAGCTTTTCAGCTCTTCTCTGCTCAATTATGCAAGTCTCAACGCCTGGTTCACCAAGAAAAAAAAAAGACTGAAAGGCTATTTTAAGGAATCTCATGTGTTACTTTATCCAAGCTTTGAAATCAAAATGTGGCTATTATTAGCATTCCTTTGTGATTTAATACAGACGTGTTCCTGTCTCCTTGCAAAAGTATTCCTTTGAAATTACTACAAGGGAGGACATTTTACAAAATAATTTTCAAGCCTTTTTTGTAGGCTTTGGCAGCTATACTGTTATCTATGGAACTGTATTCCGCAGATATGGAATATAAACAAATATGCCGCAATTCAAGCAGCAATTTGGAATTGGTGTGGAAGCATAGCAACCCGCTGTTTTGATGATTTTTTAAATCTTTTTAGCTTATGACATACTGTAGGACACCTGTTCGCTCTGCTAACGAAAGCAAAAGTCCGAATGGAATGCAGCAGTTTGATATTTCAAAATAGGAAGGAGTTGAAAGCAGAAAAAAAAACAGTGAAATTCCAGACCTGCAAACAGAACAGAGAGAATAATTTCCCACATTCCTATGAGCTAGAGATTTGCAAAACCTCTGAATAATTGAAGACTTGAGGATAGGAATTTTCCTCAGAAGAGAAAGTTTCCTCTTCAGTAAGTTATAAGATGCTGATTTTCTTTTTAATTAGAGAATCTGAATGCTTACATTTCACAGAAAGCAGATGTAAAAGAAATTATGTCATTCATTCAAAAAAACAATGCTTTCATTTAAAAACCCAGGGTTCCATTGTCAAAATCCTAAAGCCAGGAACTACATAACTGCAGTCACATCTGAGTGATATGGGCCTCACATTGCATGTTCAGAAGTGACTGCAGATCATTGCTTCAATGCAGGTACCCAAAGCACTGTTCCAAACATAAGACCTACACAGCGCCAGTTCCATGTCAGTCTTAGTCCTAAGAAACTCTAAATCACTTCCATGCTTCCTTCATGTTGGCTGTATTAGTTGGACTGTAAGTCTGAAGTTCTTCATGCATTGAATCCAGCTTCTCCATGCAGTCCAAAAGGATACTGAATGTTTATATACACCAATTTCAAATTCAATAGCCCTATCAGTAGAATAAGCACCCACTTAAGTTCTCTGAAGCTACACAGAAAGACTAGACAAATCTTACTGATTTGCTCTCTACTGCACTGCAGAAAATCTGGTTCCTTCTTTTCTGCTAAGATTTTGCCCTGACATAGCCCTGAACTGGCCTAAGTAGCCAGAGAGAGGGAAGCTGAATTTAAGATACAAGAAAATGGGATGCACGAGGAATACAATGGTGAGTAAGCAGTGACTATTATAACCTTAGATAACTCAGGGATGGCTTTATCTGCCTATTAACTACACTCTCATTGTTCCAGGCAGCACCTTAAAAAGCTGGAAGCAGTACGGATGAGGGCAATTGAGCAATCAAGAACTGATATACGAAGGCAAGGAATGTTTTCTTCAACAAATGAGGTGGTGGGTAAGTGGGGAGCTGATCTATGTGGTGAAATAGAAGCTCCCAATATCAGAATCCCCAAACCAAAGTGAATATCTGATGAAATTCAGAGCCAGTAAATACAAAATCAATGAAAAGAAATATTTGAATTCCTACATTTGAAGGACTCCTCTGAGAAGAATTAGTTTTGTGCAACTGCGAAGAGCAGCCATCTGTCTGGTAAAAGAAAGGAAGTGTTGAAAAATAAGCAGTATGGCTTCCCAAATACGAATAGCAATGGAGGAAGATAAGGAATCAGTCTTTACTAATTAGCATTATCTAGAGGAATTTCTGGTAGGCAGATTGCTGTTAGCTGATCAGGAAGCCATCTAGCATGTGAACACACAACATCATTTGTTAGTGGAGGAAACTTTCTATGGAAGATTTGTATCAAGGGTGGCCAAACTGTGGTACAGGAACACAAAGCTGGCATCAACATGCAGAAAAGACGCACCACTTTCAACTTTTATTTGTAGATGACCTTCAGCCCCTAATACATCAGGGCACCTCCCAATGCACTGCTGCCACAGCCAGCTGAGAACAAGCCTCAGGGAGCAAAGTGCAGCAGCAGTAGCATGCTGCCAGGCCCAGCACTTGTCATTGTGCCAGCACAAAGTGTCTTTGCATAGCCATTAATCTATTGCTGCTTTAAAACATGACTGCATCTCCCCTCCTCACTTGGATGGCTCACTGAAAGCCCACAGCAGAATCTGCTAGTTCAGCTTTCCCACTGGACAGAAACAATTGGCTTACTCTGATAGTGCAAAACCTGGATGGTGCTAAGAAGGGAGGGAAAATAATCGATGCTATTAGGTTACTCTGAACTGCTTGTTGGTATTCATGTTCCAGAAGACAACTCACAGGACAGCAAATATGCAAGGTCAGTTAATTTTGAAACTAAATCTGTTGGTTCATGAGGATACCTGAAGGAGGCCTGCTGCCAGAGAAGCTAAGGGAGCAGGCCTCTGCATGAAGGAAGCACATCTGCCTGTCACACATAGGGAACAGCTATGGATCCCAGAGGAACAGCCCTTCAGCTAAGTTCCTCTCTGCCTGTTCATCATCCTCTCCCAGATCACATGACTGAGAGTCTGGAGAGTTCAATCCTAAAAATTATCTGACCTTGAGGAGAAGCTTGCCATTACAGCTGCTTTTGCACAAGGATGCTTCTGAGCAGCTGCAGCCTGAAAAAAAAGCCCCAAATGGTTGCTGCCAGCTGGGCCAGAGCCGCAGCTCAGCAGGGATCGCTAGGGACTGCAGGCACAGGGTCTGCAGTAGGAGAGGTGGCCTGGAAGGTGGGGCCACGGGTGGGCTTCTGCACGCTGGATAAAGCAGCTCAACAGATTGGAAATCCAGAGACATTGTGATGAGGGAGAACCTTGATTTTGGTCAGTGTTGCAGCTGGAGCACCAGCTTGGGGCAGTGTTGGTACCAAGGGCTTGACTGGCACATACAGCAATGTGCAACCAACTCAAGTACTAAAGCAATATTATGGGGAAAACTCCTGCTATCTGGAAACGCAACGAGTAAATAAGTTTCTTCAGCCTGAAGTCCTCAACATGCCTTGATAAGAGCAAAAAGAAATGTAGTGAAGTGATACCTTTAGGTTTGGAAGGGACGCAGCCAGGCAGAGAGATTGCAGTCACACTGCTCACAATCTTCTGCTCAAATTGTGTGTGTGTGGGGGGGGGGAAGGGTGAATGCTGCAGGCTTATGCTGGGAAACAAAGCTTGGAAACAGAAGATTCTCAAACCAAAACTGCAAATATTAGCAGGTTTTGTGTCTCACTGCAGTGATCAAGGCTTATTTTTTTGTGTGTGTTTTTGGTTCTTTTGAATGTCATATTCCAGTCCCATTTCCTCTTTCATTTGTTATGATAACTTTAGAAGAGTATCCTTTCAATTTAACTCTTCTATACTGTTGTCTGTACCAGCAGTATTTGCAGTCTTGCACTGATGTAGCAAATGACTGGCAAAAGGCAGCAAACTCATGATAAAGAGACCCTTTTGGATAAACCCTTCACTGAAGACAAACCAAATGGTGTGATGTGGTGGAAAAAAAGCACAGGTGGGCTCAAGCAAATTAGAAGAAGTATTCTGTGATACAGCAGGTCCTCTTTGTCCCCAGATCTGGGGACATCTCACAGGTAATCGCACTGCTGTGAGGTAATTAAGGTTCATCTGCCAGTTGGGCAACATAGGGCTTTTTTATATCTTCACTCACTATTGCTTGTGTCAAGACCAGCTGTGTTCAGTCTTTTTTCTTCCAAACAACAAAAAGGAGTAGAGCTCAGAATCCGAAAAAAAAAAGGCTTTGTGTGGCTAACCACAAGCAAGACACATGACTGAGTGCTGCATCTGTTACGTCCCTCTCAAGTTCAAAAACTTTGGACAAGGATATTCTGTAAACTTAAAGGGGAAGTCTCAATTCACAGAATGCATTTCTTGCTCCCCGCTGAATTAAGTTTTACATTTTACTACCTGCCCCCCAGAATAAGAAAATCTGCACTTTGGAAATGAAACTGCAGAATTTCTCTCTCTCTGCTTTCTTTAACCTCT
This sequence comes from Bambusicola thoracicus, assembly GCA_002909625.1. Lineage (NCBI taxonomy): Eukaryota > Metazoa > Chordata > Aves > Galliformes > Phasianidae > Bambusicola > Bambusicola thoracicus. Next base: position 9,475 of record PPHD01015449.1, read on the forward strand.
GTGTAAAAGTCAGATTTCCTGGACATTTTTGCAGATTTTTGGATAGCTGCCCTTACAGGGGAAATAAAATCACCCCTAAGGCTGCTTTGGGTAATTCAGTGAATAGAACTGTCAGCTAGTGCGAATGAAGATATGAAATGCTTACATCCCAAAGGTATCATTTTTATTTTAGCACTGGTAATGAATGAAATGTTTGCGTAGACTTGGTAGTAACAGTGGATTGTCAAAAGGATTTTAAAACTTGTTCCTGTAAGGAGTCTTGGAGCTGCCAGCTATAAGTTTAATATTCCTCCTAATGAACTGTCCAAAGTGAAATGCTTTTATTTTATTTTATTTTAATCTCGATCTGAGGCAGTGATTATAAACAATTTCTTAAATACTTAAGATTTTCTGACCAGCCCACAGTTGCATAATTCCTCAGTAGCAATGCAAGGTATGCAGACTACAAAGCCTACTTTGTAGACGATCATCTTGCCAGAGGCTTTGCTTTTTTCTTCTGTTGTACAGTATTATCTCCTTACTAGGATAGCATGGCCTTTATTGGCTATGTCTTTAATGCATAAAATGTATGGTAAAAAGAAACCTCAGGATTCCAAGTTTATTTTCTGGGACAGGAAAAACTAAAAGGAGTACATCTAATTACACAGTAATGAAATTCTTGAAAGCTACTACTTTTTTCTTGATTCCTTTTTGAGTTTGTCTGGGCTAGATTATGAATTGGAGAACTAACGCGTTGACATGAGAGAAAAACTTACATGGACTACAAAGAGGCTTCACAACTCTTTCTCTAGATGGAGAGACAGATAGACAGAGATAGATACTAGATACTTTTCCCTACTAGAAAAAGATGAACAATAGCTCCCAGAAATTGTTACTTTCCATTTGCTTTCTTCTGTTCTTGGCCTATGTTCATTAAATGTGAGCATGAATCCTGGGGGTCCATTGAATTTCTTTCTACAGAGTACTTTAATTGTCTATTATTTCTAAAGGAAATAGCGCTCACAGAGGGATTTAATGAGTAATGGACAGTAGGGCCTGGTTCAATCTTTTGGTGATCTTACCATAAAAATGCCACAGTACTGCGTGTCCTGTGCATGGGAACACAGCCAGCCAGTGCTGTCACACTGGCAGAATCATGGGTGCCACCGCTCCCCACTGTGAGAGCCCAGATCCCAGAACAAGAGGGCTCAGATCCCTAATGTTAGCCCTGCAACCCTCTGCAGCTTTCTTCTCTATCTGTGTCTTCAAGAGAACCAGCAATCTGTGCGTCAGAAGAAAATTTGGGTTCTATCCTTGGCTTTTTAAAGGATCTCATCACGTGTACGCAGTCAGCTGAAGAGCAAAGAGCAACTCCATGATTCTCCAGAGGACCATGGCTGGAGAAAATGGAAATAAGCCCCAGGCATTCAGCATTCCTCATAGACAGAGCCAGGAGCAGTGAGAATCAATAGTGCTGATAGTGCCTCACTTTTGCTAAAGTCAGAAAACAGCGTATTTGGAAATAGTGTGCTTGTACTTCTTGAATATTCTCTTCACTAAATCATATTCAAGTTTTCGAGAAAGCTGAGTTCAAAACCTATTGAGCGTAGCAGTCATTGCATTGAGACCCAAATGAATACAGAATATTAAGAAAAACCCAAATGCAGGCCAACAGCAGTATATGGAATGCACGTGAGTATACAGTGTATATACGCTAACAAGTGTACAGGCCTAAAAGGAACGCAAAAATTCAGGATGATACATGTGTCAGGTGTTTCAGGCTATCTGTTCCATTCCTTGAACAAAAAAGCCTGGGTTTTTTAATATCATCTATTTCAGAGCTTATTCTATGTAACCCACTTTACAAAAAATAAAATGAAAATAGCTCTCTCGGTGTCCAATAGCATACTGCAACAGCATTTTGTTTCCCATCCTTTTAATTTCTTTTTCTTTCTTTTTTCTAGTGTATCTTTTTCACCTCTTCAGCAGTCACCGGTTGTTTTCATGGGTTTTTGAAAGAGAAAATGGAGTCCAGGAAGTCCAGCACCAGCATGATTTAAAACTGTTGACTTTTACAAAAGTGTGTTAAAAAACCCCACCCCCTCAGAGCACAGAATTTTAGCTTAGCACAGCACTTTCCCCCAGTGTAATGAAAACAGCATATTCGTAAGCAATACAAAGCCAGTTTTAGCTGCGTATTTATTAAAAATACAACTATGTCAAATTGGGACTTACTAGAAAAAATAACAACATAGTATGCCAGAGTTCAGATAATAGCAGTGCTTCATTGCCAGCTCTAAGGATACAAAACCCTGAAGTCCAAAGCAAATGTACAAAGTACAGGTTTTCTCAGAACTGCTTACTCAGGGACGAATTCTGAGAATGAAATACTGACAGGAATTTTGGTGCAATTCTGGGTGCATTTTTCTATAGAAGCTTTTTGAGCTGGGGAATTGTTACCCTAACATCTATGGTATTTCAAGATCAGCTAGTTTCATAGTGACCTTCCAGCCACAAGTGCAGCGTACTGGACAGAGAGTTCCAACTAAATGAGTTTGGGACCTTTCTGGTCAAAGACTCAGACCATAATATAAAGGAAAATAATAACATTTTTCCTTGGAATGTTTCAATAGGTGTATTTTTCATATAAAATTTACAGACGGTGGCACATTGTACAGAGCTATGCATACAGTTGCCAGCTGCTCTCCTGTTGTTCTGTGCAGCTAACCTTAGATTTCACGTGTAAAGCAACTCCTATTATTTTCTGTCCAATTTTGGTGAGGGGAGGACAGAGGAAATAGGCCAAAGCAGTATTTAATTCATATTGCTATCTGGCAAACATCAAAGAAATTGTATTAACTCCTGTTTAACAGAAACTCTGGTCAGCTGGGAGGAAACACGATGCCTGGAGGAACCTCTCAGGGAGGTACATGAAACTGTGCATGCATGGCTTCTGAAGATAAAGAATACCCTACTGTTATTTTTTATCTGCAAGTTAAGCCGTTGCTTAAACACTTCATTTTAAGGCTTCAGAAATTGGAAATCTGTACCCCTTTTTATTTAAACAAGAAGTGTGTCAGGTGATAAAGTTACACATGATGATTAAAAAGGAGCAGGAGAAGTATGAAATATCTTTGTAATTAATTAACCCCTAATCATTGTTAGGTTTTCATGATCAATTAGTAGTTATAATTGGTTTTCATTCCATTGCTAACAGCATGTAGCATGGAACTAACCTTGTTCGCATCTCATTGATAGCCTCTCAACGAGGAAAGAAGAAAAATCACGTCTTACTTCATGAAATACCTTTGAAAATGAAGACCTAGGACAACATACTCTCAATATATCTTTTACTGAGATTTTGACATTTATGTGTTTGACACGCTGCTGTTCCATTTGCCAAGTTGACGCCGCCTAGTTGATGAAAGGTAATTAAATTGTCCCATAAAATGAACACTGAACAATGGTAGTGCCTTTAATTCCTAGCCCAACAATGCAGCAGGATGACCCAGGAAAGATGAGTGACACTGAAAAATTGGTAAATTCCCATGCACTGTAGTGCTAAGGGCACAACCTGCTAGCAGGGAGAAATCCAAGGTGCACCAACTCCGAGGCACATCCGAGGATGGCAGCTTAGAGACATGCAACTCATAGTTCTTTCTTTAGATGGTTTTCTGCAAGAAGGTTATCTAAATAACACTGTTTTTTCTTTATCATTCCCCTCCAGGCTTGCTTAAGTCAGCACAGCCCACACAAGGACACTGACTTTCAGTTGATGGTGAAACTACAGGCAGGCCTTGCCCAGCAGAGAACAGTGTTTGGCAAATATCCTTTCCCAGAGTCCATCTTTAATTAAAAAAATTGCATAGTGCTACTAGTGGGAGCTTTTCACTTGATTAGGGTCTACAACAGATGACTTCTCAATGAACTCTGTAGCAGCAAATGTTCTTGGAAAATGATGCAGACAGGTTAACAGCAAACATACATACTTCATTGAAATCTATAGAGAAAATATTTTTAAAAAGGTAACTTATGTGCTTGGTAAATGATTTTATTCTGTTGTTGTTGCTTTTTGTTTTTCTGAGGTTGAGATATTTAACTACTAAAGCATAAGTTGAGGCTTTGTTACAAAGTGAATAATGAGCCAATTGTATTTCAAAGCTGATAAGCTCCATGCAGAGCCCTCTGTTTCCAGCCTACAGAAATGCCACTAAGACTTCTTGTATGTCTAGAGCTAAGCAAACCTCCAGTCTTAATTAATTAGGACTCAGATTGGTAGCAGAAAATTAACTAATTTGGAAAACTGGAAATACTAGGTGACTACTATTGGCAGTTTGTTTTTATTTGACTCCTTGTGTTAAGCAACAATAAAGCTTGCAGTAGGAAGAGATGCACTTATTTGTAATCCAAAGTGGTTCCTAAGAATGTCTTTGTTAATGCAAGAATCAATGGCAATTAATTGTAAACAATACTGGAAAGAACACATTAAAATAATAGTTCCAGAACATTCTTTCACCTGGACAGAAATGTTAGCATTTCCTACATCCCTCAAACTTGCCAGGCAAGAATTATTTTTATGAGTAGTTCACAGTGAAAAACTGTAAACTGGAGATTCTAGGCATATAGAGAGGCTGAATATACCGTGGCTTTGTTCCTTACTCCCCAGGTGGCCAAGCAGTGCTCTGTTAAAGCACACTGGTTAGCAGCTGTAAACGAAGCTCTTCTGGCAGTTGTCCTGACCACAAGGTAAAGAATGACAGGCTCCAGCTGATGTGAAAACCCCAAGTTTATTATAAATCATGAAGAAAAACATAACATCAGCTAAATTGAGAAAGGGTGCTTCACATACCTACCTGTTGGTCGGCTCTAAATAAGACAATGCTGGGTCTCTTGATTTCAGACCTGCATCATTTTTATAAAATCCAAGGTTTCATTAACTACACATTGGTCCTACAAATTGTGGCCACACTTAGCCCCTGTCTGTATCAGGTCTAGTTCGTTTGCACAGCCAGGGAGTTTCCTTGAGCAGGGAATAGCAATACCTGCATATTGCTTAACCATTAGCTACCTGGCTAATTCACTTTTAAACCACCCCAACAGTCCACTGACCAGAAACATTTGCTGTTCTGGGAGCTAATCTAATCCTAAGCAGGGTGAATACAAGTGACTTACTCCAATCAGAAATCAGTCCAGGCCCTTTTCCCTTGCTAGCACTGTGGACACAGCTATGCCACCTTTAAACTGTGGCAAACTTAGATGGAACTTCTGTCTAGAATCTCTATCCCAACAGTTTATAATGTGAAGAAGGAATGTATACAAGCAGACATTAATATGTTCTTCCCTTTCACCCAGAAGTTTCCATTTCCTGGCTCTAGAAATGGCAGAGACAGAATATTTCTATAGAAGCACAGAATGGTTTGGGTTGGAAGGGACTTTTAAGATCATCCAACCCCCTTGCTATAGGCAGGGACACCTCCCTCTAAACCAGGTTGCTCAGAGCCCCATCCAGCCCAGCCTTGAATGCTTCCAGGGAGGGGGATCCACAACCTCACTGGGCAACCTGTTACAGCATCTCACCACCCTCACAGTAAAGAATTTCTTCCTAATATCTAGCCTAAATGGGTTCTTCCTAATATCTAGCCTAAATGGGTAAGTCCCTATTTCATCCAGGAAGCAAGTGGGCTGGTTTCTACCCTGGCCTGGAAGCCTCTTCTCCCAGCCTTCTTCCCACCACTCAGCCATACCTCTGCTGGGCTGTTCTCTGCATAGCGTGGGCTTGGAGTGGGGGCAATCTCCCCCAAAGTTGTACCAAGGTATATAAAAAACCTCACTAGGTCACTTCTAAGACCAAAGTCTCAATGTGCTGCATTGAAAATATTATTATCAAGAAAGTTAAGGACCAGGGTCCCTAAGCATAAAAAGGAAGCAGGGCTTCAGAGAGGTTTGCTCATGAAGGGCAACTGAAGTAGATGAAATACCAGGCTGGGAGCAACCATGCAGCAAAACTGGGCCTCAAATTAAAGGCAGAATTGCAAAAGTCTGCTGTGGGCCGCGTGCACTGCTGTCATAAGGAATAAAAACTTGGAATCACTGTACACATTTAAGTGAATTCTGGAAAAGTTATAACCTGAGGTAATGGCGTTTGAAAACTTCTCTAATTAATCATCTCAACCATCTGAAAAATAGTGGTGACTGCTCCAGGTCCCTCTCAGTTCCTCATCCACACTCTCCATAGAAACTATTTCACTTGTCCTATTTGAAAGGATTTTTTTTTCCTACTTAAAAAAAAACAAAAAACCGTGGACATATTTTTTCTCTCTTAATAGAACTGTCTCCCTGAGAAAGCATACCACTAGCAGAAGAGAGATTTGTGATTTCCACAGGTAGGGGAACATGGACATAAGGAGCTAAGCAGGATTACGACCTCCCTTTTAGAAGCCTCCTTGGCAACCCTGGCAACCAGACCTCTTTCACAGAAAGGAAATTTCTCCCCAGAAGACACCACATACACATGGCAGAGGTGGGTTTCCTGAGGTCCATGAACCTCATTATAACTGTTGCCACCGGATTTCCTCCTCGCCCTTTGGTCTCCCATCATGCCTTCCCCAAGGCTGGAAATTGAGTAAGATGTGTTTTGTGAGATG
>PPHD01015451.1:0-16096 GCA_002909625.1 Bambusicola thoracicus
TGGCTTTTGATTTAAAGTGTTCTTTTTGATTTTTTTTTTTCAAATGTACCTTGGATATGGGTCCTATTTATTTATTTAATTTTGCCTAAACTCATACTTCTCTATTGGTTTGACTCCCTGCTGTCATCTCTGTTGTGCATTGTCTGGTGCCTTCTTTTCCCTGTTTCCCTGCTATTTCCTTTTCCTTGTGGGAAGTTTTTCATCATATCAGAAAGTGATGAGTGTAACAATTATTTTTTTAGGTTTTCAGAGTTTGGAAATTTGCTTTTCAGAATCCCTTAAATCTCCCAGTCTACAGCTCAGGCCTAACAAAGGATGCCTTAAATCCTTCCAAGTAGTAATTCTGTCCATTTAGGGAGCAGGAGTGGACCATCCCAGCACTGAAATAGAATACTAGGATCCCAGGTGAACCCAGAAAACAGAGAGAGGGTTTCAAATACTGAGCCATTAGGTCACATTCTTTTGTAAAGGAGGAATTTATATTTGATGAATAATTAGAGAAGAAATCATTTGGTTTTCTTTATTCTTATTTAGCTACCATTTTCACTGAAATAAATAAGAACATAATGATAAATGAATATATTTACCTTTTAACATAATACAATATTTTGTAGTAACTGACTCAAAAAACCGCTGTTGATTTCAATAGAAGTCATCATTTACACAAAACTTCTTTGTGTTTAGTCTTTCAAGTCCAGGTGTTAAATAGTGCTGCACTGTTTACTCAATTCCTTTTTTCCTTCTGTTTAACTCCAGTTAAAAAGGAATGATTACATTGATTCTTTTTTTTCCCCTCTCAGAACGAGTTAAAAAAGTATGTGTTACACAAGCTTATTTTTTTCTGTTCCATTTAAAGTTTTCTCCTCCCCAACTCATACTCCCATTCTTGTTGCTAATGAGTGTGTCATCTAAAAATAGATATGTTCATCATTCTATAATATTTTGTATCTTTCTAGATTGGAGGCCAGTGTAATTGTAAGAGACATGTGTCTGGCAGACAATGCAATCAGTGCCAGGAAGGATTCTACAATCTACAACAGTCAAACCCTGATGGCTGCAGTCCTTGTAACTGTAATACCTCTGGGACAGTCAATGGAGATATTACCTGTCACCAAAATTCAGGCCAGTGCAAGTGCAAAGCAAATGTTATTGGTATGTGTAATGCAAGAGTTTGGAGCCATTTTTCTTGTTATCTCTGGAAGTAAAAAAACACTTGATTTCTAAATGAAAAGTGCAGTAAACTTCTTCGCTGAAGGCAGATTTTAAGAATGAATAAAATTAACTGTTGGAAAATTATTAATTTAACAATTCTGTGAAACTACAGCTTGAAGTTCAGTTTAATCAACCCTTTAGAAGTTTCTTTATGGTATAGCTGCATTAGCTTACATAGCTCCATACTAATAAGGCACAGAAATAATGTAATTTGCTTACTGCATAGATGTTTCTTTTAGGAAATTAACACTTTTTCAAAATGTTTTATACTTAATGAGTTCTAAGCAAATCATTTCCATGCTAGTTTTCTTAATATAGCAAAATAAATGGATTTTTTTCTGAAAATATTCTGTGCTACAGGGTCCTTTGTGATAAATCTATCCATTTTTTTCTATTATATTTCTTTGAACTGTTCCTATGAAATGCAAAATAAGTCAACATAATTCCACAGATCATGTACATAGCTAGGGTTAGTTATCAAGGGCCACATAATTTTAATTTTGTAATTCAATGCCAAGCTGATTATAATAAACTGCTACCTTCTGTGTTATTTATCATTTTTTTTACAAGACGTGCTTTTTTGTTTGTTACTCCCACAGGTATTTTTCAGAAATTAGATTTGATTATAGCAATTTATTACTTCCAGCATATTTGAGGGGAGCCACAGCCACATAAGGACAAAATTTATCAAGTGCCCAAAATACACAGTATATATAATACACTTTGAAATGTTGATGTATGGGAATATTATGCAAGGAGAATTTCCTGATAAAGTGAGCCTTGCATGGTAACTGTACATGTCTCAGGCTATACATGTTTCAAGAAAAAAAAACAACAAAAAAACAAGAAACAGAAGAAAGAACTCTTTTTCTGCTTTGTTATTAACACAATTAGTAATGTACTCTTTTAATAATTAACCATGGTTGTAGGTTGTTTTAGAAATACTCAAGCTTCTATCAATTTACAATTCACTACTTTATAAAAAGTGACTTATTTGTAAAATTGGGAACATTTCTTTGTCTCTCTTTATTCTGATTGTGGCTGGAATTTCCAAAAGGAAATACAAAGTAACAGCAAATAAGGAAAATAAACAAGGATAAGTTCGAACCATTTCTATCCTCTTTCTGTGGATAATCATACCTGTGCTTTCCATGTGATAAAGAGGATGCTAAGAGCCAACAATAACCTCTGTGACCTCTTTTGTGTGTAGTGTAGCCACTCAGTACATTCAATAAAATGTGGTTCAGGATGCTCTTAATTATACTTTCTTTGCATACATCTTATGTTTACTATAGGTCTTCCTGTGCATCTCTGAGAACCTTTTTCTTAACTCAGTGGAAGTTCAGTGTATGATGCATGTATGCATTCTTACATATTTTGTTGTCTTCATATTTAATATATTTTCTCTCTTTAGTGGAAGCAGTATTTCCTTTTATTTCCACTACAATACAGCATAGAAAAAATGCGTAAATCTGTTTTCTGCAAATGTATGTGTAAATAAATAGGAGGCTTTTGTTACGAGTATTTGACTGTTAACAGGATAAAGACCTAATTCTTTCCAGATTTATTCTTTTTTTTTGTTTGTTTTCCAAATCGATTGTAAATTGGCTTATAGGTATAGGTGCATGTGCAGTAAACTTCCAGAAAGAAAGCTTCCCTCTTTGGGTTTGTAAATTGTTTTTTAGACCAATCAGTCTATTGCCCTTTTATCTATTTAAACAAACATGATAACAGAAAAATGCAACTATGGATGATGGTGTTATGAAACATGAACTGTTAGAGTTAACACAACTGTTAAATCTTACTAATGATTCTATCACCAGTAAAATACATTAGCACCAATAATTTTATTAAAGTAGGTCATTCATCTAGAATAAAAAGGTAGAAGAATGTGAATTAAATGCCAAGCGTGCTAACTCCCCTGTACTTGTTAACATTGAATGTGATGCCCTGTAGGCCTTCCTCAGTATCGTTAGGAATAGATTACCTGTCAGGAATATGTATGGCATATTCAAATAAGCACTGCACATATTTTTAAAACTGATATGATATGAATCCATGTAGACCAATTTTAATAGTTCAAAATGAGTCATAATTCTTGTTAACAATACAGTTATTTTTAAAATTTGCAGCAATAGTGGTCCTTTTTTATTTTCCTTATTGAAATTAAATGATATGCCTTAGGTGAGTCATTCATCACTGCTAAAGGAACTTGCCTTCTCTTGGAGTTTTTGAGTTTTTATCCATATATAGAATGTATTTCCTACCATATTTCATTTTTATTTTTATGTAGCTATAATTTACTAAATGCATGTTTGTATTTTTTTATTTTTCTAAGTAATAGTATCTTGCTAGTAGATTGTATTTTTTTTTTCTGGATGAAAAAATTAAGTGACGGCTTCGCAGTGAAGGATTTTCCCACTGCAAGGGAAAATACATTACTGAATTTGCATTTTTCATATAATAATCTAGTTTGCTTTCTTGTAATGTACATTTTATAAACTAAAATACAAATGCTATCCCTTGAGGCAGAGATAAAGCAAGCAATGACTTTGAAAACGGAGCTAATAAAACTACAGGATGAAGTGTGAAGAAAACAGTTTAGATTTGAATATACCATAGGAGTTAACTGAATCATACATTTAGATAAAAATATTTCATTTTGGATTATGGAAAACATTTTCTGCTTTCAGTACAATTTTTTCAGCCAGCTTTCAGCTAACAATAAACACCAACATAAATGTAATCATTGTTCAAACCAATGTACAGTGTTAAGTAAGTCATCGTAATTAGTGCTGTGTTTTCCTTAAGTATATTTAATGTCCTCAATGTACTGTGTAAATCTATTATCAGAACTGATTGAGAATCCGGTGCAATTTCCTGTATATTGCATTTCTACATAATAGGGACAGTGGTTCACATAAGCATTTATCATGCAACAGGTATTCTTCTTGGGAATAAAAGTGATTTTTTTTTTTGTCTTAGAAATACTTCAGAGAATGTCTTGTAGAAGTGTCTTAAATTGTATTGAGAAGCCAACAGAAATCCATTACTTCTGGAACAAATTGGAAAAATGAACAGGTTTTGAGGATGCCACTGCACTTTGGTTAATTTGTGCAGCCCTTTTGTTAATTGAAGTGGTGAAGTGAAGAATATTAGTCCTCTTTGTTTTTTCCAAGTGTAGAGTACATGTAGGATTTTTGAATTTAAATGAATGTCTTTTCAGCACATATATATTTTTAATTATTAACACATTTATTTTCTTTCCAGGTCCTAGGTGTGATAGTTGCAATTTTGGATTTAAAGCTCTCAGATATTCTAATGAAGATGGATGTGAGCCTTGTTGGTGCAACAGCCACGGCTCAGTGAACCAATTCTGCAACCCTCTCACTGGGCAGTGCAATTGTAAAGAACAAGTAAAAGGACTTCTCTGTGACACCTGCGTGGACAACTTTTATGGGCTGGATGTAACTGGCTGTAAGGCTTGTGAATGTAACATTGCAGGGTCATTTGCTGGAACTGTGTGTGATGCAAGGACAGGGCAATGTGCATGCAAACCGAATATTGGAGGAAGACAATGCAACGAATGCCTAGATGGCTACCACAGAATACAAGTAAATCATTCCTTTGTTTGTCTGCCATGTGACTGTGATAAGGCAGGTACAGTAAATGGCTCTCTGCTTTGTGACAAATCAACAGGACAGTGTCCTTGCAAAGCTGGTGTAATTGGCCTTCAGTGCAATCAGTGCATGCTTCACACATACAACCTCAGCATGAGAAACCTCCTTGGTTGCCAGCGTTGTGACTGTGATGCTAAGGGTACATTAGCAGGTACAGTTTGTGACCATGTTTCTGGACAGTGTGTTTGCCTGCCTCATCGTCAGGGGAGAAGGTGCAATGAGTGTAAACCAGGTAAGGAAATTGGAAGAAAATCTATCTCATGTAGGCAGTTCTTTATTTGTCACATACTGTCATAGTTCCTGCGAAGTGTTAGTGTCGTGATTGATATTAAATCATGGCAGGGAGGACCTTCAGGATTCAGGTATGGAGATGTTTGGTTGAACTCAGATGATGCTGGCAAACCATAGAATCACAGGCTGTCTTGAGTTGGATGTGACCTTGAAGACCACCCAGTTCCAGCCCCCTGCTATGGACAGGGCTGCCACTCACCAGAGCAGGCTGCCCAGAGCCTCATCCAACCTGGCATTGAATGCCTTCAAGAATGGGGCATCCACAACCTCTCTGGGCTGCTGGGCCAGGGCCTCACCACACTCTGAGTAAATTTCCTTCTGAAATCTAATTTAAATCTCTTCCCATTTAGTTTGGAAATCATTCCCTCTTGTCCTATATCAAACCACATAAAAAGTTAATCTGCCACCTGCTTGTAAGATCCCTTTAAGTACTGGAAGGATGTAATTAAGTCTCCCCAAAGCCTTCTCTTATCCAGCCCAGCTCCCTCAACCCTTCCTTTGTAGGAGAGGTGCTCCAGCCCTCTAGTAATCTTCATTGCCTCTTCTTGACCCACTCCAACAGCTCCACATCTTTCTTGTGTTGGCAACTTAGACTTGGATACGGTACTCCAGATGAGGTCTCACTAGGGCAGAGTGGGGTAGTGGAGGAAAATCACCTCCCTCTCCCTGCCTGGCTATCCCTCTTCTGATGCAAAACAGAATACCATTGGGCTGCTGGACTACCACTGCACATTGTTAGCTCTGTCAAGCTTTTCATCTGCCAGAAATTCATACCTGAAGGAAATATGCTTCCCTTCCTTGTTCTGTTGAGGATGTGCTGGTTCTGCAAGGAATGCTTGCAGTTTCTCCCTGCAAATAGCTGATGCCGCTGTATCAGTTGAAGGTTTCATACTGTATTACTCTAAATGGAGTCCAAATGTTTATTATGTGCAGGTAGCTCTGCAGTTACAACATAATGTTTTTGTTTTAAATAGTGGCTGGGTAAGGTAAAACTATGGGTAATATTAACTACAGGTAATAATATTAAACAGATTTAGTTCATGTTAAATACATATGCAATTTATTAAAACAGCAGGTCACATTAAAAGGTACGTTATAGCTCCATTGGTTTTAATATGCCATTCAATAATTTGAACAGAGGTTAAAAAAGCTGCTTAACCTCCATTAAGTATTTTTGAAAATATTTTAATTTAAAGTATTTTAGGTACATATACTAATAAATAAGGCACTGTTCTATTTTTCTTAGTTCCTCCTCCAGAGCTATTTGACCTACTAACCCTCTACAGCAGCCACTTAATCAGAGATCAACAGAGGAGTGATGTCAAGGCTTCCTGAGTCAGTGACCGCCCTTGTCCTTGAAAAAGAAAGGCCAGGGTTTATGCAGAGCTAAATGGTTTAAAGAGGTTTAATTGATAGTATGAACAGACTGGTTGGTGGAAAATCCTACATGGCACTCAAAGGAATACTTCCACAACAGCTCGTTTAAAAAAAAAACAGAAAAGAAAAAGAAAAAACTTTCTGTAAGAATCATAGTTAAAGTAGCTAGAAAACAACTGTGTATATGTGCTGAACATTGAGCTTTCTTATCGAGGTGAAAGTTTTAAGTCCTTAACACTGCTACTTTTACTGTAGTACAGTGGACTGAGATATTTTCATTAACGCTTAAATGTTGGTCTCAGTCTGAGCTAATTTAGAGATTTACTGTATATAGATTTTATATAAATTCTTTGTTTATGTATTCCAAATGAATTACACATAAGGCAGGATTGATTATGTCTGGGAAGATGTGACATAGAGGTGAATTAGCATTGTTTACTGCTGGCAACAAACTAGAAGCAAGAAGATGAAAAGAAAAACCAACAAAAAACAAAATGGCAAACTAACCAAGAATTGGTAGAAATTGAGACTATACTAGCAGGTCATTCATAGCAGATCTTGGTGAATCAGAACTGGAAAAAAGATAAAATGCAACAACAAACAGTAAAATGTAGTAGTGGAAAAGTATAACTAAGTAGGAGAGGTGAATGATGTTGGACAACTTTGTGCATCATAGAAGTATGAAGTCTTGAAAAAATGACTGTAGAACTCCCATTTGTTTTATAAAGAACTTGCAGTAGCATTCTATTACGTAAATTGTATATATGTATCTACTTGGAGAAAAACATTTATTTAATTAGATATGGTAAATTCTTCTGTTTATTGTACTGGTATTCCATTGTAGAAGAATGGTAGAATGTAATTGCCTTTTGTACACTGAAAACATCCTTGGATTTGCCTTAGGACAAAGATAAGAAAATGCACTCTGAGTATATAGAGTCAACATACAGTTAAAAGCACACCAGTAAGTAGTGAAAACTTGCATCCCTAAAGCATGCTGAGGACTTCTTAGGCTGCTGGGACATTTCAACATTGTGACCTGAGTTTTTTTTAATGGAGCACAGCTCTTTTTTTTTTTTTTTTTTAACTGCTCATGTTTATTTCTCTTGTGTACAGTTTATCTTATTTTAAGGAACTTTAAAAGAAGGGATTCCTCATTGTATCACCTCTTCTGTATACTTCACGAAAATTTGAGGAGTTTCCAGAAGTTACTGGAATCTTAATGCAAGAAGTGTTGCCATTAGAGGCAAATTGAAAGCAAATATAACTTCAGGAAATTGTTTTACTATGAGAATTTCCTTTTTGCAGAACTGTTTCCAAAGCATTCACCAAGGTGCAGCATCTGTTTTGCTATATCCTTGACATGCTGTCTTGCAGTGTATTCTGACAGAAGTAATATTCTTAGTGGATTTCTGTACACTTGCATATGTGTTTCAACTAGTGGTTAAAAAGAGAGCAGAAATTGGGAACTGAAGAACAAAAAAGCTCTTTCACTTTAACTACAGACTTGCTTTTGAGATGTCCAGGGTTGCAGTAGTAAAAACTTGATCTTTCTAAATCCCATATAGGAGTGAATGGTTTGTCCCTGCCTTATTCCACAGCTGTGGCTCCATGCTAACTGTGATTTCTTCCATACAAATCCTATCTAACACAGATCACAGGTCTTGAACCTGCATTATATAAACTGTGTAGCTTTCTGTACAGACTTCCTCTCTTGGCTAGTGACCATGAAGTGACCAAGTCATCAGTGTTGCTAACTACATTTTGCAACACAGGCTGTGGTTAAGAAATGAATGCTACTGCCGTAGTTGATAAGCATGTAAACGTGCTAAGTAATTTTTCAGGTGTTTCTTTTTCATGAGATATACAGTGGGAGAAGTAATACGACTGTGATTAAAAAAAGGAAGATGAATACTTTGCTATGACTTTCATTCTTCCTTTTGAAGAGTGTTTGATTGACAAATGTGATCAGTTATGGTTGAATTGGGAAAAAATCTGACAAAGAATAAGCATAATACTAGCTATATACTTGGATCTTGTAGAGATTTGCAGTGGCTGTCTTAAAATTGGAAATTGGCTCTTTTATACAACAGTGGATCCTTCATAAAGCAACTTTTATGAGCCCTTCTAACCTTGCTGTAAATTAAGATTGCATTAAGTTGTTTCTTAGTCCTTCCTGTCAAATTATAGGAGGTGGAAGTAAATAATAATAATGATAGTTATGACAACCGGTATGAATTTGTTATCCTCTCTTATCTTTTTCTATGCATTAATTGTGGTAATTAATTTACCTATAAATATTTTGAGAGGTAGACTTACTCTTGTTTTTCCATCCCTCACTTTTACTTCAAAAATCAATTACTAATTGCTACTTTCCAATTTTTAATATATCAGGAAACTTGGTTAAACTTTCAGAGCATCTGTAGAAGATTATCATAATAAAAATATCATACCAAATCCTTTACTCCTCTGCAGTGGTATGGCTATTATGGCATTAAAGTAGAAATTAGAGCTAGGCTGTTTAATGTTAGAGTATAGATTCTTTGCAATTTTTTTTTCTGCTGTGATGAAAACAGCATATATTACAGTGATCAGTCCTGCTCAGACGAAATTAATTTCCATAGTAGATGTGGCTTACTTATTCACTATAATCTTTTCTTAGGCATTAATTTTATGCAAAATTTCTCGTGGACAAGAATCTTTTTCAGCTCATGTGCTTATCATTTACTACAGCTCTAAACTGGGTTCTGAAGAAGTACTTTGACCTTCTGCTGGAGTCCAGGCTTAACTTGTTTCCTATCTTCCTGTTACGTTCTCTGAGTGGAGTTGTTCATTGTGCTCAAGAGTGACATTGCTGGGAAATGGTCTTTCCTTATTTATGCACAGGATGAATACTATACTGTGCAGACAACTGCAGTATGAGATAATACATGCTGCCTCACTAATAACTTCAAGCTATTCAGTCTCTGTGGTGGCTCACTTCGGGGCCTCTCTGGAATAAAGTGCCAACAGCATGGTTTTTTTTTATGATGCGAATGTATGTTAACTGGAGACTGATATCACTTCACTGTCCACTTGAGATTTATCTCACAGAGGATCAGAGGCTAAACTTGAACAAAGATTTGAGCACTAAAATTCTAATGTTTTCAATTTGTTTAGTTCTTCTTCTATTTGGATAGGAGCTCACAGTGCAACACCACCATGAAGTCACAGAATACCACCCTAGGGGTGTATATATGAAGCAATCTCATGTAAGAGAAAATAAATAATAAGGCCATAGGCAATATGAGATTTTACAATACAATTTTGGGCCCCATGTTATAAAACAAAGCATCAGAAAGTTATTGGACAGTGAAAAAGATTTGGTAACTGAGAATATGACAGAGAAGAAACTGCTTGAACTTCATCTGTAGATGGGGAAAGTGTCTGAGAAGTCTTTGCAAATGCTGCATCTTTTTGATTAAGAATGAGTTTTTATTTGTGCAATAATAACTAATAGTAATCAGCTGACAGAACTAGAAACTTCTTATGGCCCTGTCTTAGGACCATTGCGTGAAGATCAATACTCACTGCTAACAAGTACTAGTTAAGACTGGATCATCATCATTTGCTGAACTCATATGCATTGCTATATTTTTAATCAGCTGTACTACTTCAAAAGAAACATCAAAGGAGTTTGAAAGAGTGAAAGAAACATTAATAATCATTTAAGAAAAGAAAATAATTTTGGAGAAAAATATAATTTTATTTCTTAGTAGTATTCAATTATATGAATTGTCTTCTGATGTGGCATACAGAAAAGAATTTAGTAAGAATGGAATGAGTTCATAGATAGAAAAAAAGATTATATGAGTGGTACATCATCACTACAAATTGTGCTAAAAAATCACATGTAACTTGAAATGAGGCTGCAAATTCTTCAGTGTCTATCTTGGAAGTATATATAGTCTATATGAATGTGTTTATTTGTAATAGGTTAGAAAGCTGCATGGATAAAGATTGCTTGTGAGGGGAACAGGGTGAAAAATAGGACAGCAGAAGTGTACTAAGCATACTGTGCGGAAAATAAAAGTTGAATATTCCAGTTCATAATTTGAAATAGTACAGGCAAAGGAAGGTAGGTTCCAGAATGAAATCTTTTTAATAGCAGATAAGTAACAGTTTTTCAACAGTTTATTACTTTTTTTTTTTTGGTGAGTGTAAGTACAATACCAGATATTTAGTAGGAATCAAATAATTTTTTTTTTACGTGGATCTGAGAATGCTGACTACATTTTGGCTTTCTTAAGAACCATCCATGTATTCCAAGGGTTCAGCAAACCCCTGGCTGGAAAAGATTGAGAGACCTTAAGAAAACATGTACATTTCTCCCATTTTGCAGCTCTGTAATATTGACCATTGTCAGGGATGGCATCAAACTAGAATAGACGAATGCCTTTTCTTTCATATTACTACTTATGTTTCTACTGCTTGTGGTGTATTTGTTAGTAACTCTTGTGTCCTTGGATCTTTACTTTCCCCATGGGCATGCTAATGAACTCCCCTATTTTGGTTTGCTCTGTTTCAAAAAGTCTGTAGATAATAAAAAATTAGAATCAGCAATTAGAGGGTGAATAACACCTTTAGTATGTGCCATTGAGGTTTAGGAGCTCTGTTCTGCAGGAAGACTAATATTGCTTTGGGTTGGAAGTGTGTTTATTACCTAATCTTTGGT
The DNA here is from genome assembly GCA_002909625.1 of Bambusicola thoracicus. NCBI lineage: Eukaryota > Metazoa > Chordata > Aves > Galliformes > Phasianidae > Bambusicola > Bambusicola thoracicus. Next base: position 11,275 of record PPHD01015451.1, read on the forward strand.
TCTGATGTTTCATCCCTGATTATAGACAACTTAGTATCAGTCTTACTGTGTTCATTTTTCACATTTGTTCTTATATTGCTTATTCTCAAAGCTACTTCTCTTTTTTAGGTTTTTATTTCTCTCCATCCAGTGTCACTGGCTGCCTGCCATGCCTGTGCCACACAGCTGGTTCAGTGAATCAGGTGTGTGACAAGCTAACTGGCCAATGTATTTGCCAAGATGTCTCTGTAACAGGACGGACATGTGAACGCTGCAAAGAACATCATTTTGGATTTGACTCTGTCACGGGAAGGTGAGTATTTTTTATGGTCCAATTAAAGCATCCTCTGTTTTTCTCATAGTAGCTCATTCTGTAGTTTCAGTGACAAAAAGTGGTTGCCCCACATAACATTCATCCTTTGGATTTTTTGCATGAGCTTTGAGTAAGTTATGCAATTCTCTGTGCTCACGTGCTGAAATAAAAAGTTATGACACAGATTAGAGCAGTGCAAATATGATAACTATGTAAAGGCAATATTGTCTAATGTTACAGCTACTGGTAATTGTTTCACTACAGTTAGTGGTGTCTTCTGTAAGATGTATTGTTTTGTGAGGTGTTAATCATTGACTAATCACTTATTTTCAGTTACATTTAGGAAATGTAATCTAACCATTCTTACATGCAGATTGTTTGTGAAAAATTCCAGGAAAACGTTTTAAATTTAAATTTTTACAGGTATTCCTTAATTTCACATTTTTTTTGGCAGCAGCAGTAGAAATACAGAACTTTTCCTCTTAAATATCTGTTGTTTTGAACGTACATATTCTTTTCCTGCACTTATGTGTCACGGAGTGAATTGTTTATCTAATGTACTCAGGGGCCTTTATGTGCACTGAAATTATATGGATATATTCCCTGTAATGTAAGGGGTAAAATATATCTATAGGTAATACTTTGTTATTCCAACTATTGCTCTATCTTTCTTTTCCAGTGTTGTCTTTTTTTGTTTAATCCTTGCCATCTCAATTTCCTTTTAAATATTGTCCAGAAAGATTGCACAGCTCCAGTGCTATCATATTTTCATGCAGACTGATGGTGTTAGCTTTTTTTATGCTTAGTATTTTTGCCTTTAAGAAACAAACAAAACTGAAAACAAACAAACAAAGAAAAAAACAACCAAGCTTAAGCAAAATGTGTAAAATATTTATCCCCCATGCTCCTTTCCCCCAGCTAGAGTGGGGTAGACGTGCTTTTAGGCAGTGATTATCAGTCTTGTCTGGCATATACTTGACATTATTCTGCAGATTTTTCACTTTAAATTTATGTTACTTTCATTCATTAGATTTTTTTTTATTTTTTTTTTTACTGTGATGGGTCACAGAAGCTACTACTGATGGCCATAAAGTAATCTGTAGGAATAAGGACTTCCTATTTTCACTTCCTGTCATTTCTAATGGTAGGAAATAAAATCAGTGCAATATTCGTGTTCTCTTTTAAATATATTTTCTTTATTATTTCTGATCTTTTGTTTTAATTGCTTGGAATAGATTTTTTTTTCTCAGCTTTAGCATATGAGCTGAAGGTTTAGATCTTGAACTAGATGTTTGTCTCCCATTACTTGCCTTTTGAGCTATCTTCTGAAATTCAAAATACAGAAATATCTAGATCAGAAATAAGTCTCATCTTGTAAAGAGAGTTCTTACAGTTCTGGATCGTGAATTGGAGCTGGCTTTAATGCCTTAATACTTCTTAATCCTCATGACAGTATTGAAGACTGCTCCGGTAGTATATTAACATGATTAATTTGTTAATCTATTTTAATCCATTTCTTTAACTGTTAATATCTTTTTAAAAAGAGCAGTATGCTTTTTTTTTCTTTGTAATGTTGCAAAGCCATTGAAACCATTCTTGCTCCAAGCATCTTTTAAGGACTCTTCAGTAACAGAATAAAAAGATATGAGCTATCAGTAGTGGCAAAGATATATCTGCCTTAGCACGGTAGAAGAAAAGAAGCAAAAGTTGTGACACACAGGAAATGCGAGCCTTTAAAAATCTGAGTCTTAGAGGAATGTATATGTGTGCTGATTTCTTCTGTGGTGTTTTTAAGACAAAACAGAAACTCTATATTTTTTTAATGCATTTTAGCTTATGAAGGAAAATTCCCTCGACCAATCAGTGAATTAGAGATTCTGGTTGTTCAGTGGCCTGAAGAGGTCTGTTATAATTGTGGGTATTGGTACACTTGTGAAATGCCTTATCTTAGTATTGTTTACTATAATGAACTGGTCAATGAGCATCACAAATTGTTTATCTATATATATATATCTTGACAGATTACTGCTTATGAAATCCATTTAGCAAGTGAGGTTTTCCCATAAGGATGAAAAATGAAGATTTTAAACAGATTGCTGGAGAGGCTCTAACTGCACCTAGAGAGTCAATGTAATAAAGGTTTCTCTATATTAATATTACAAAAGCTATTTATCCTCACAAAATCAATATTGCAATTCATCTTGGCTTGACACTTCTCTTTCCATGTTTTAAAAGTCTGTTTTCCCTGATTATATATAATTCTATTTTAATAAATCACAAATATATTTGACTCAGAGTATCCTGATGAAGTTGCATCTATCAGGAAGTCCAAAAAGATTTCTTACACATTTAGAAGTTTCAAATAATATATTTTTTTTCAGTCTTTGACTGAATCCTTACTCCTTACTCAGAGGCATGAGCTGTGCATAAAAACAAAGCCAGTACTAGCATTCTATAGTAAAAGCAGATGTGTTGTCTTGATCCTGAAAATGCATATAGTTAATTGTATGGAACTGGACATGATGACATGCTGGTGTCAGCAAGATCAGAACCTTAATTCAGTATAGAGGGAGATGGGGAGCCTATGCTTTTTCTAGAGGAAAGTGCAACTATTTCAAGTGAAAAGCGGCAGCTCCACCCTGTTAGGCAGCAAAGAGTATTACTGTGCTCTAACTGTGAGTGTATGTGTATGTGATTTTGATTGTCTTGTGTGAATGATAATGAAAACTGCAATGCTCGGGAGGCCCTTAATCATAAGAGGTTCAGCAGATACAGGAGTGTGGGAAGGGAAGCTTGTCTCTTACTGTTTAGACATCGAGACAATTTTGTTAACCACCTCTCACCCCCAAACCATACATACTAAATGTCATCACATAATGAAATAAAAAAAATTATGAAATGCTGTCTTGCTGAGCAAATAATTCTGTCTTCTTTTTTTCTCTAACTAAACCATTTTTTTCAGTCATGGCGTTTAAATAGTCTAAACAAAACCTCTATTTGAAGGGGGATTTGGAAATGCTGTCTACAGATGAAAGGACTTAATACAGTTTGAAAAAAATTGCCCTTTTCTCTTGACTATAAAAGAGAGCAAACTACAGAATAGTGGTTTCCAAGAGAGAATGTATTTTATTTATTCCCAAAGGGATATTAGTCCATAAAACAAATTTGCAGCTTATTTTGCAGCTTTAGCTTTTATCAGCCTTTTTAAGGGTGTTGAATGATTACCCAGGAGATCACACAGCACGAGCTGCTGTGGAGTAAAGGAGCTCTAATACAGAGAGCTCTGTGATGAGTAGAAAATATATGTGAAGAGTTTTCTTAAACTTGTTTAAAAATCTGTCACATTTAATGTGACTATTTCACTGATTATTGACCTGAATTTTCGTGTCCTAATGTGAAAACACTTTCCACCTTCCCCTCCTTTTTCCTGTGCCTTAAAAAGCCCACACCTAAGTCATAACTGAACTCATTTTCCCTTTTGCCTCCTTACAAACAGAAGGAGATAGGCCAAGGTGATGGTGGTGACTGCAAAAATGGTGAAGTAACTTGTGTAAAGGCACCGCCACCTATCTCCTCATATCTGGTGAAACTGGCTGAGGGAAGAACGTTAGAAAATAAATTCTAGTCTAATCTTGACAGAGTGGAAGTGGCATGACTGCCACTCCCTTGGAATCTTCCAAAGATGTCCTTGGACCTAGCATCCAGAGTAATTTAAGATTTCTTCAAGGCCAATGTTGTTTGTGCCTGAATATGGGATTTCTGCAGCTGAGCAGATTTAATATAGATCAGAATATTATTCTGGCATTGAGATTTTAATTTTTATGGTGTGCAACTTTTTAAAACTACTTTTATTTTGTTTAGGCTAATGGATTTTCTGCTGTGTCTCAGGCTACTTAACTTTTTATGATTTTTTTTTCATTATGTCACACAAGAATCTTTTAAACAAAACCCTACTGTGCTTAACTGAAGTGTTAATGTGTTTTGATCAATTCCTTGGTTTGCTTTTGTTTATAGATGTCAGCACTGTAATTGTCATCCTGCAGGAGCCATTAGTGGGACTTGTCATCTTGTTACTGGACAATGTGTTTGTAAACAATTTGTAACCGGCTTGAAATGTGACAACTGTGTTCCCGATGCCAGTAATTTGGATGTCCACAACCTATTTGGCTGCAGTAAAAGTAAGTGGATGTGAGGCCTTAAAAGCGTGTCTTTCAAATTGATGCTTATTTATTGAATTAAGAAGTGTAAAATTAGTTCATCAGTACTAAAACTGGGTTTGACTTTTTGCTCCATAGTTCTTGCCCAGAAGTTTGTATTTCCTGCTATCAGTATCTTAGGAGCATTTTCTGTTGACTTGTACAGAATGCTCCATGCCATACTTGTAGCTCATTTTTGCTGGTCTAACCCACTTGAGAGGAAACCCATAGGTTCCTTCCACTTTCTACCACTTTCTTTGCAGTGGCAAAGGCAGAATTCTCCTTTTAGTCTCATAAATGCAAAAATATTTGTACAACTTACACAACTTACAGC
>PPHD01015452.1:0-16096 GCA_002909625.1 Bambusicola thoracicus
AAAGAGAAAGAGAAAGAGAAAGAGAAAGAGAAAGAGAAAGAGAAAGAGAAAGAGAAAGAGAAAGAGAAAGAGAAAGAGAAAGAGAAAGAGAAAGAGAAAGAAAGAGAACCCTCAAACTTTTACATATAATGATACAAAACCACCCATATTCCTGCATGCTTAGAATACACCAGCAAATTTGGCAGAATTTCTGCAAGTCAAGTAGATGGTTCAGCATTTAAATATCAAGATCTTTATTTTCCTTTAAGCAACCATATTCAATAATTTTGCTTTTAGAGGGAGAAATGCTTCTTTACCTGTTCAACAATTCTCAGTTGACCTGCAACATGACCCCTAAATTACCTGTTATATGGCCTTCTGAAAGGACATGGTAACGATATTATAATGCATGCTGCCCCTAATAACATTTTTAGTCCTTTCTCTCTCATATTCACAGTTTTTCTATTTCTCAGTTGGAATTCCTACAAGAAAGTAATAAAATTCTGATTGATTAATGGACATTTGTCCTAGCAAGGTAAGCTTCCCTTCTAAACCTCTTTCACTTCAAACTCTTTTCTACCAGATTTAAGTTTTTTAATTATGAAAGCAAATAGTATTTCATTCTCTATCTGCTTTTAAGTATGTCCATTTGGTAAACTACTAATATTTAAAGGACAAATATGTGTGGTAACCTCTGACACTTTCTTATTATTATCTATACTCAAAAGCTATCAAGACAGATTAAAACAAGAACTATCAGAGATGTTGCCGCAGCTCATTTTTATCAGCATGCTATATAGTAAGTAAAGACATTAACAAATAAATACAACCCTCTCTCACAAATATCACTAGTATGGGAATGTATGTCTAATTTAAATATATTTGTTATAAGATTAAGCATGAAACTACAAAATCAATTTATATTTCCATCAGGGCTAAGTTTACAAACCTAAATAAAATTCCAAATCTTTGTTTACAACTTCAGTAACCTACGTCCTACTCACACAGTTACCCTAAACCCTATTTATATTCATAACTTTATTCTACCTCCATTTTACTTCAAAAGCTAGAGGAAGTGTCCATTTTAATTCTGCACCACACACATTGGAGACTGAATATAGATGGCTTACAAGGCTTTAAACCAGGCTATTCAATCAGTTTTACTGCAGATAAGAATATTTTCTTCTTTGAGTTTGGTGATCTCAGGTTTCATACTGTAAAACAAGTATTTGTCATGAGGTAAAAAGTGACTTCAAATGTTTACCATTTTTGTCACAATGTAAAAATCAGTCCTAAGAACCAGTAAAAACAGGACTGAAACTGTACATGTGATATACCTAAAAATCAACAGGCTTGATATACAGTTTCTTCCCTAGCTCAATCCTCCATTACTTTAGGCCTCTAACCAAGCACGCAGAGAAAGTTCCATAGTTGTTCTATTTTCAAAGGGGAAAAAAAAGCAAGGAGAGTCAAATTGACTGCTTTTACTTCTGATTTGTGATCTACTTAATCAGACACTGGATGAAACTAATCACTTTCTTGTTTTTAATTAGCTTAATTAGATCAGCAAGCCATCAGAAACATCACACAGGAACAGAATCAAGTGGTTCAGTAAGGACTACAAATGGATTATTCCATCAAGGACAGTATCATTCAGAAGTGCAAAATTTAATAGGCTCCCCTCAGGGTCTTCTGAAACTTTTCTAGTTGCACAATTTTCTAGCACATGTAAATAGCATATACTGAATTTGGATTACAGGGAAAATATGGCACCATTGGCAATATCCAAGGATGCAGCAGAAATTAACAATCTTTCAGCAAGCCTGCTTAGCCTGCCTCTAATTTATCATGGCTTACATCTCGTGCCTGCCAGCAGAGCTGAATTCATATGTTATTGTCCCGAACCTGTCACTTTCTGGACTGCTTTTTAATCTTCCTCCTAGAATTACATTCAGAAAGGTCACTGCTATCCAATTAGAACCTTATCAAAGATGCACATGCAGGCTGGATTCATGCTTATCAAGAATGGGTCATAAATCCAGAAACTGCATATCACAAAGTACCATTACCATAATGAATAACTGACATAAAAAGAAGTGTCAAAAATACCTGTGTACTGCCAGGCAAATGTTTGAATATTTCTCTGTGTATCAAAGCAGATGAATGACTGAAAGGGTTATTAATAAGTACAGGAATTAAGGAAATTGAAGACCATTAATTCCAGTAACACTTTATACTTTGGACAAAACCTGGTGCTATAAACATTTCTACAAACAGAGGTTTCCCTGCTCTTTTTCCTTAATTCCCCAAATCTGTATTTTCAAGATGATTTGTGAGGACTGCGATCATTCATATAGTCACAGCTCTTTCCCCCACCTCTATTTCAGCATTTTTGGAACTTACTAAAAAGGACACTTTTAGTTTTTTATCAATTAATTTAATAAAGCTCAAAACTTAAAAGAGGAATTTACTTTAAACATTCCAGTTAAGGTACATAAATCTACATACAGAAGACATACTGACATGCCTACATTTCTAATACTGATGGTTGTAAAAGAAATTTTCTCATGTATAACGTTGCTACTTGAGAAATCTTGTAGTTCATTATCTAGAAAAAAAAGAGTAATGACTTGGTAAATACAGCCTAGCAACATTAACACTAAAAAGTATTAAATAAAAACTGCATTTTGCATTGCCCTCAGCTCCCAGAAGTACCCAACAGGCACAGCAGTTTGCACAGAAGATTGCAAAGAAGGGTGTCTTAGTTAAGTTTGAATCACTATCACAGTCTTGGACATGGTGGTAACATGTCAGAGAGTCATTTTCCCTACAGATGTTGGAGCAGCTCAGCAGCTTGCCCAGCTAGGGGGAAAGATTTAACCCAGACTGAGCTTCAGCTGGTGGATGCAACCCTCCCACTGTGTAAGCACTGTCCCAAGAAGCTTTGCTGAAAAATTGAGGATTTATGGGCAAAAAGAGAGCAAGCTGCACAGCATTAGAGATGATGAAAGGAAGACAGACAGTATCTTCTCTGAGACACAATGCTTGAATATCCTCAGACTTCAGCTGCAGGAGATAAGTTTGGCAATGCCCACCCCCATCATTAAGGCTGGACTAGATGGTCTCCAGAGGTCCTTCACAATTTAACCCTTATGTGAAGCTGGGAACTCTCTTCTGGATTAGGTATGTGGTTTACTTAACAGCAATCAAGCAAATGCCTCAACAAGGACGTGCTTCTGAGTGTGGCATTTACACTCTTCTGGAATACAAAGTTGATCTGAAAGTTTATGCTGATTAGCCTAAACACTACTGTTCACTCCTGTAAACTGAAGAATGTTTCACAATATGATATACACATTGCTGGGAAAGGCAATGAACTTGATACTCTCCTTTCTTCAATGTTGTTCAGTTTTTACTTTCATCTGGTCATGAGGAAGTAAGGATTCTGGACTTTCATCTATTTCTTTCTTTCTTGTAAATGTTTGCAACTGAGTGTCAATCACAGCTTTATTCAGAAACAGAAGAGGCTGTTTGAAATTGCCTTGATTGGAAAGTAACTGACATAAATTAAAAAAAATAAAAAAGACAAAGGAAAAAGGCTTGAGAAAGTCTACTGCTGCTGCTATCATGAAAAAGCAAGCTGCAAGAGTTTTTAAACCTTTCAAGACAAAGGAAGTGCCCTTTGTCCTGTAACTGTGCTTGGAGCTATAGATTCTTACATATACATTATATTATGACTTACAATAATAATTCACATATATTAGACCTGTTTTAAATGAAGAAAGGAAGATTAAAAAAAAAAAAAAAAAAAAAAAAAAAGGCTGTACTCAAGCCTTATGAAGCGCACAGTACCCTGGATACCTTACAAGGTAGTCTGACTGACAGTCATCTCCAAAAGTGCCAGTGTCCATAGCACAGGTCAAATGGAGGTTCTCTGGGGCAGAGATGATCTTTCTGTTTTGTCTTTATACTGTTTACATCATTCGGAAGCCATTTCTCTAGACCTCAGTGTAATATAAATCATAGTTAGTACTAATAAAATTCAACTTTCAGCAGAGAGTAATGGATATCCTTATTGGTAATCGTAACAGAAAGGTCACAGATTACAAGGCACGGAGCAAGAATTACCTGATCATACCCAGAGATGTCTCTTCTGGGTCAAGGTCAGGGTGCACAAGAAGTAGCACAACATTTATTTTTTTCTGTCAACAGTGTCCTGCTCCTGTGATAAACTAAGGACTCAAAGCTCCAGGTCACTTTTGAACCCCTCATCGGAAATAAATTCTTCTTAATAGTACGCAGAACTCTAGCAAACATAATGATTTACAGTAATGAGGATGCATGTACCATTTTTCCAGAATATACTGTCAGTTTATTTTACAATAGCTCGTATTTACAGAGCACTTTACTAAAATAAACTAATTAATTATATCCTCAACTGTTTCTATTCAAAATTCTAATGATATAGTAATCTTCATAAGCAATCATCAAATGTCCACTGAGACTACTATGCCTGACTTCCAGCACCAGATGATCTCACAGAAGGTAGCAAGCAAATGCAGCAGTCAGAAAGAAGGTCTGGTGATTCTCATCTCATTATGTTCTTCAATCATTCCTCCAAGTCCCATGTGTTAGGCACGTGACTTAGCTGAATAGACTAAGGACTGCATTACCTTTCTGAATTCATTATTCAAGGACTTGTAACTCAACCATAGTAGTTCGTATAGGATCACCAAGTCAGCAGATTTGCAAGTTCAATTCACATTAGGTATGAGGAAAAAAAGCTTTCAAATTTAAGGATATGTTCAGCTCCTGCTTTCTGTAATCTATGCCAGTTCTTAGTGCTCATATGCACAATGTTGTTTTCTGTCAAATTTTTACAAAATTTTTGCTATAATAACACTAACTGTTGAAGCCCATTCTAGTCAGCTACTAGGTTTCTGACAAAAGAAAAAAACTTGCAAGATATTAGACTCAACAAGATCTACAATATAAAGACAGCATCACGTGATAAGAGAACAACTAAAGATCAGTTCATACCAAACATACTAGAATTTTCTTTCATTTTAGCTAACATTTTCAGCAAAAGTATTTAGACAAATGAGGCATTAGTAATGCAATCATCTCTTTACTATCATGTGACTTTAATCATCCATTATTACAAAAATTCTAGCAAATAAATCATATTTATTTTCTTTATATTAGAAAAGTTTAACATCCACATGATGAGAAAAGGAATATATTGTACTTCACATGAAACAGAAGGCTAATATATAAAAAGTAGGTGACAACTGAGGTCAAACATTGATTGGCATTTCTCCTAGAGGGACAATACCTTGACCTAGGGACACTCTGTATCCCTTAAGTAGTGTTCAGAGAGAGAGAGGGAGAGAGAATCCTGGATAAAACAAGAGACTCTTCTTTATTACTCTAACAAGGGACTCCCCATGGTCCTAACTACATTCCAGCATCTCTAAATCACAAGTCAAAACAATCCACAGAGGACCTGATCAAGAATATTTTATAGGCCTTAAAGAAAAAGGAGCTGTTCAAAAGAAGGATTTATTTAGATAGATAATTTTAGAGTCAAAATAGTTATTATTTTTTCGGCAAATATTACTACCAAAATAGTAAATACTATCAGTTAGAGCCATGAGAAAGAATGGTGCAGAACATTTTCCTTACTTTTAAATGAGGGAACATTTTTTCATAGATGAATATTCCAGTTTCTACTACACAATATGAGCATTTAAAACACTCACTCTAAACAGCACTGGTGAACTCTAGCAAACTGTCTTGATTTTCTAACAGCAAGCAAGAGCAGCACTGTATGCCCAAATAAAAAATCAATAGGCAGAATGCTTCAAGTCAAAGTTGCACTATACAGCCAAGATGGCTTAAAAATATATGCATTTTTTAAAGTGCAATCATTTAGAATAAAAACTTTGAATATACTATTCAGAAAGATGCTGGTGACTGTGGCAATCTCATTTCACCATATTATGTTCAATAAATTTTCATGGAAAATAAGTTATATAGTATGTGAAGAAACTGACAGCATGGCATTTGCACTAGAAAATTTGCATCATACACATTAAACATGGCACACACTAAGTGGAACTGGTAATTGATAAATCCAGAAAAAGAGATATCACTGGGGAATCGCTGATGAAAAAGTGAGTTCCTAGTGGAGTACTTCTGGTATTGGTTCACTCTCTCAAAACAATTCAATATCTGTGTAAGTGATTGCGAAAAAAATATAAGGTTACTACTAATCCAATTTGCAGACAACATACATTACTGGATAATGAAGTGGTATGCAATCTGTATGAATAAGTATTGCTTGATAAACTGGGCACAATTCAACATTTATGGTAAGAGTATATTTCAAAACAAACAAGAAGCCACAATGACAGTATGGTAGAATGTATTCTAAAGGAAATGAGAAATAATCACAAGAACAGAAATTCCTGATTTAACAGTGCAGATAAAAATTATTCAAATGATCTTTGGATCTAGCTGAATAGCAGTAAAGATGTATCTCCCATATGTATCTGCCAATGATTAGAACAATCAAGCAATATTTTGCCCAAAATTAGTGTCCACAATTTCGAAGTATATATTCTGAATAACAAAACAATCCAAAAAATGGGAGAAAATGATAGGAAGTCTGGAAATCATAACTTAGAATTCAATGCTTAAAGTTTAACATGTTAAACCTACTAAAGAAAAGTACAGGTAGCAAATATTTATGCAACTTGCAATATTTCCAAGTTTATTTCTTAGGGTGCCATTCCCACTACTGGATGACAGTATAACATGGCTAGAAGATGAGTCTATGAAAATTCAAGTTGCAAATAAAGCTAATGAACCGCGTAACAGTTGTTGAAATAGAGGTAACTTTTTTTTTTTTAATTTATGGCAAGTTTCTCAAACTATTTTGAATTTTAAAACATACACAATTTTAATCTCTGTATCCTCCTTCGCTCAGAACTACCTCTGGATCCAAAAGCTGAGGATTACAGGCACTCCAAAACCACCAGACTGGCATCTAATCAGTGCTCAAAAGTGGTACTTATGCAGCATAAAATAGCACCTGGCAATTCAATTCCCATTTTACCATCATTCCACATAGCCACTCAGTGTAAGTAAAATACAGTATGAAATAGCTGCAATATTGAAGACATATTATATCTCAGACATATCACATGGAGTAGGCAGCAATTTTTTTCTTCTTTTTTTTTCCTGTAGAAAATTATTCAGTATGTACAAGTTTAAAAAGATGTGAAATGAAACCTAACCAGAACAGAACCAAAATTCATGTATTAGTAGTTTTGCCTTTGAGACATTTCAATACTGAAACAGATTAGAAGGGAGGTGATTTCTTTCACTTGTAATCTTCTAAAAACTACATGGGGATTCAGTATTTGTTCAGGATAAAACAGAATATACCCAGGCCCTAAGAAAAATCCATAAACATGTACCTTTTTAGACACAAATTATAGTAATTGACATGAAGGATGTCTAACTACACGAGCATACTGATTTTAAAAACTTTTCCTTCATTTACTCAGGTTATATAATTCAACATTGTAATGGTCATTTAGTTTCCACTGCTCAGCAAGAAGGTAATTAAACAGTTTTGAAAGTAATGCTTCTTAAGCAGATCATCATATATGGTCTAGGTAATAGTTATGGAAAATAATAACAATAATAATCATCATCATAATCTGCTGTGGTTTTACTCCATTTTTACTTCAGTTTTTAGTAGATGAAAATAAAGAGGATGGAGTTGAACTTACTTCTTCCCAAAGTTCACCTGTACCTGCTATATGGTCTATAGCTTGAAAGCCTCCAGACAGCCACATATAGCCAGACAGCCACTCTTACCATGATGGGAAAAGAAAATTTCCCAGTAGAAATAATATTTTGTTTTGCTATTTGATTGCCATCATGATAGTCCAAAGAGATAGGCACATAGAAACCCACATTTACGCGCAGTTATGTGGTAATTCCTAAAATTATCTGGAACAGTACTGACATTTAACCCTATTACCCTCCCACAGCTGACCTCCCAAAAATTCATTATGTTAAATTTATGCCTGTTAAGTTTTCTACTGCCAGTAAGTTCAGGGAAAACAAACAAATAGGTAACCTTGTCAAGAAACATTTCCACCAGCAATCTCTGATTGAAGATAAGGTCAATATTGCTTTGCTTCTGAAACACGGCAGCTTGACAGGTTCCCTTCCCGGTTCTTCCACCTGCTTACATGTTGGCTCACCTCTAAACTATGGCCTGTATGCTGCCATCACACCATCACAGATTGCCAGTTGCTCTCCTAGTTGCAATTACAAATGACTTTCCCATCATTTCCTGCATTTAAGGCTGTCAGTAGCATGTCAGAAGTACGTAATTGCTGTGCGAGACCCTCACAACTGGCTTCTGCTCTGAGCTATGGAACCACTCAATTCCACAGCTGTCAGAGTGCTGACACTGACTGCAGTTAATGACACAGTGTCATCTCTCTGGCTTGTTTACCTGCCGACCCTGCAAACAAATGGACACTAGCAGGGAAGATAGGGAAGGGAGCAGCAGATACCATATTTGTCATAATCACTATGATTCACAGTAGAAGAAAATCAATTCCTCTTAATTGAATAGAGTGACTTATTAAGGATTATAAGTCCTGACTGGACAGCTGTACTGATTTTATTACATTTGGAGAGAAATTAGCAATGAGTTCTTGAAAGAGTTGCTCTTAAATGATGATCTTATAAAGAGTCTCTATAGGCAAGTAATACTTGGATCAGGGAGAGCAGTAGGAAAAAGGCTAGTGAAAAGTTTTCTGAAGTGTTGATAGAGATGTGAAAAAAACATGTCCCTCACAGCATTTTGAATTCTGAATTGAACCAGTGCAGCATTAGCACCTACCTGAGACAAAAACCTTCCAGAACAAAGCCTATCCAAAACAAACCACTTCAGTTCAGCACTACCTTGGCCACTCTGTGGATTGACGAGGAATGGCATACTACAACTACAAATTAAAATTGACCCAAAAGCCAGTTTGCAACACATCTGTCACAGTTTAAGAATTTTTACAAATTCTGTGCATATCAGTGAATCAGCAATAAGTCTTCACAGATGCTACTTAGGAGACTAGGAAACAAGTGGTGAAGAGGGAGTAGAGGTACAGAATATACATTTGAGTAGCCAAAAAACCAGTTTCTATTTCCAGTTAAAATAGCACATAGTCATCCTGAATCTTGAATATAACACAGGCTTCCGAGTGTTAGATTCAGAATTAGATTTAACCAATCATATTAGGGAATTTGGAGATAATTGGTGTTGGGTGGTCTTTCTGTTTTGTTTGGTTGCTTAAACAGGAGAAAAATGTGTTTAAAGACGACGCTCGCTTTGATCTTGCAAAGTGAGAGTTACTGAAATTAACGGCAGCTGTGCACCAGCACCTCCCAAGATCACCCAGACTACTACGGCTTTGGTGAAGCGGCACGTTTTCTATAGGCAACAGTAGGCCAGGCCATCAGAGATGCATACAGGCAAAATTTAAATGATGTAAATAATACAGTTCATATACATCATGTAACAAGCTGGTACACGTATCTTAAAACTATTTCAAGAGTCTCTTAAGGGAAATTTTCTTAACAAACAAAGATAAATAATATTCATTAAAGGGCTTAAGCCTTTATTCTGTACATCGCAATTCTGTGCTTCATTTTGCATTCCAAACTGGAGAAGCCTTGGATAATATCAAAATTTGTTGTTACAGTCCTTAAGACAGTCTACTTGGAACTTTGTGGAAGGGTTATATTCACAAGCTCTGGATCTTGTTTCAATCTCACACCAAAATAGTTTGTGGTTAATATTAGTATTCCTACAGTATAGTAAATCTATTCTTATAGTTTCCACAAAGCTGTACCAACAGCTTTAATCACAACAATTCTGCTACTTTTGATTAAAAAAGCATATGTAAGAAAAGAAAAATCAAGGATTCTCAGATAATAAAAATGTAAATTCTGTCAATTTCTGCTGTGTGCTTATGCTGCTCCTCTAGAAGACACACTGATACAGCAGTAATATCCCCACAATTAATTACAATTACAATGCACCTTCAACCACAACAGTTCTCTGCATGCTACTCTATCACTCTGGGAATTATTCAAACATTACAGACCCCAGAGATCCAAACAAACATTTCTATAAAGAAATTCAGAAGCTACCATTGCAGGGAATATTCTGTTCACCTGAACTTGAATATAAATAACACTGATGAAATCTTCACAGTACTTTGCTGTATGGACCTCTGAACCTGGTAATCCACTCCTGTAAACAGTAATTTCTTAGGTGTATTATGATGGCAAAAATGAAAGGGAAGTTTCCAGTTATATATACATGTATACATGTTCTACATTTCTAAAAATCTAGGTATAGCAACCTTTTCCAAAATCTTTCCAGTGTTTAAGAAGGACATTGACAGGAGCTATTCTGAGGACCTTAGTTCACAAAAACAAACAAACAAACAACAACAACAAAAAAACCAACTTATTTATAGAAAGAGGTGAAGTTTCAACCCTGTTTCTTTCCTTTCCCCATCACAGCATTAACAAGAAAGTAACTTTCATGGAGTCAAACATGGCCCCTTCAAATAAAGTGATTACTTCTTGGTATGGCGATAGACAACAGAAAGATGCCTTGTTGGAAAAAAAAAAAAAAAGGAAAAAAAAAAGACAATCCTAAACTGATGATAATAATCTGGAATATATCATATACATATATGTTATACATTAAAAAATAGATTTTTCAAAAGTACTGTAATACAGACACATACTGCACAATACTTCCTGTTTGGTATATTGTACTATTTTAATTCACTTACCAGTCAATACTAACAGGAAATCAACTAGTACTGCAAATTGCTAAAGAAACTTCCCCTGCTCTATGTTTATGAAG
The DNA here is from genome assembly GCA_002909625.1 of Bambusicola thoracicus. Lineage (NCBI taxonomy): Eukaryota > Metazoa > Chordata > Aves > Galliformes > Phasianidae > Bambusicola > Bambusicola thoracicus. The sequence goes on from PPHD01015452.1 coordinate 10,949, forward strand.
AATTTAATAGCTGATTCATTGATCAGTTCATCCTCTGTGTTTTGAGATATTCAGATAATAATTATTTCTTTCTTCCTATAGCATTAGACATATGGGTGGTCCTGTTTAAAGCCAGGAGTTGGACTTAATGATCCTTCTGGGTCCCTTCCAACTAGGGATATTCTGTGCTTCTGTAAAATAATTTCTTAATGAATGACAGTAAGTAAAATAGCTATTTTAAAAAGTTAGATCTATAAAAATTATTTAATTCAGAATACAAAAAAGGTTGTGCCAAATAGTTCCTTTTTACAGTTATAGATACCAAGAATACTTTGTTAACTTTGAATATAATATAAATCCACATATTACAGCAAAAGCTCTGTATTAATTTGAAGAGACTAGCATTTGACAATACGCCTAAACTTGGATCATTTCATTGTTTATCAAGCCAAAGGTGCACTGATGTTAAGGAACTGAGTAGGTTCTGCTTTACAATATACATCATTATTGTATTATAAAAAAAAATTATACTTTCTATTTCCGATGATAGAAAATGATTATTTTTTACCATATTAACCCTACTTACAATAAATAGATCAACAAACATACAAATACGTAACTGAATTGATTCTAAATTATAGAACGATTGGAAGAGCATTGCCACAAGAATATATTACACCTTAAGGAATACATGAAAATAATGTCAATTTTACAAATTAAATCTAGGAACATACACCAGACAAGAGCTACTTTCTTTCTGTTTCTAGCATTCATAAAACTATGATTTATTTCCAAATATAAACTTTAGCTTTGTAGCTAATCTCCTCCGATTAAAAATTATCCCCATGCATGTGAACATACCCACCACTTCTATATTTTTCAAGAGTTTATTCATACAGCTAATACCTTATATAATCTTTTTGGTTTTTTGTTTGTTTTTGTTTTTAACAAAATTTTAAAGAAAAGATCCCTAACAGGGTTCCTGTTATAAACTAAATTATGACTATTTTTCCTAACATAAGGTATTAAACAGAATAACAATGGAAACCGCATTCCTAAATCCATTTGTAAAATTAAGTTACAATTTAAAACTTAGGTAAAGAAAGATCTGTTAGCTATTTTAGCACTTTTCTTGGGCCAACCTATATGAGGCAGCTGCAAACTTACATTTAATGGTTATATATTTTCCTTTAAATCAGTTTCCAAATGCATCTCAGAGAATGGGCTATGACAATGGTTTAAAGCTTTATTCCCCTCCACAGTTACAAGTCATCACAATGCTGACTCTAATCAGGTTACTCTGCATCTGTCTGTCACAAATAACCTAGTAACAACTAAATGGATTGCCATAAATCTTTCAATTAGAATTTATAACTTTATTAGCACAATATTTTTGAACTGATTGCATTACTTTGAAGAGCAGCTTTCATTTATTTTGTCATTTGGGGGTCAAATGTGTACAATGGCTGGAAGCTGCATATACAATAGGAAGCCTTACTTCAACTTCTGTGGTCATCAGAATTTCTCTTCTCAACAGACTATAGTCAAATTTTTTAAACTAATCCTTTTCATACCGTGCAGAAGTTGAATGATGATATGCTACTCGGCTAAATGTCCCCAAGTTTCTCTCTGACACACAAGGGTCATACTGCCAGTTTTATGGCCACAACAAGGCTTCATAAAAGAGTAATTTACCATAGGGTAAGCTTTCAAATGGTTTTATATCTTTCTTTATTTGTTTGTTTTGCTTCAGAGCTGTTGAAATCCATGCCAAGGATCAAATCTCCAAACAGGGAACAAATATCAAATGATATTCAGTAATCACAACCAGTGTGGCTTTATACATCCGTATCTTATTTCATCAGGTAGCAGAAAATAGCCAGAAATCTTAAATGTTTGTTGCATTAATACATAAGTACTGTACATGCTGTTTTCTGAACTCTAACACTTCCAAACTACATACAATATAGTAAAGAAAAGATAACCTGAGCATCTAATTTATAGGAAGATACTTCAGCATTTTATTAAGTTAAATACACTGGTATACAAACACATATGTTCATGTTAAATACATATATACACACACACCTTCAGGATAAACAGCAGTTCAAGCTGCATTCTTGTTTTAAGGAACTAGCTTTTATAAATTTTAAAAATATTGGAAAAAAAAAAGTGAAATTTAAGCAAAGAAATAATTAGTCATAGCAACTATTTTAGGGAGTCTGAAGCTAAAGCCACTTTCCTAGTTGAATGCTGAAGATCAGGAATTCAATTAAAATGGAAACCTTCCTGAAATAAAGGTTTAGAAACATCCATGAAGTTTTTTTTTTTTTTAGAACCTGCTTATTAAACAGGACTTTCCAAAGTCCTGAGTAAGTAAGACTGATAACACACACAGCATTATTTGGTGTTATTTCTGGATAACTTCTTAACTGGCTCTGTGCATGTGCAAGCAGAGGTACAAATAACTGATCTCTGTTGTCTGTACTTACAGAGGTAGGTAAAAGGTGCATGGACAAATGGACCGCTGTCTAACCAATCCTTTCCTCTCAAACAACAGAAAAAAACATACAAATTTCTAGAAAGTGGGCTGATAAATACAAGTCAACAGGATTTGGTTTTAAACTGAATGGTTTTAAACTGAGACAGGGAAGGTTTAGGTTAGATATCAGGAGGAAGTTTTTCACTCAGAGGGTGGCAACACATTGGAACAGGTTGCCCAAGGAGGTTGTGGATGCCCCATCCCTGGAGGCATTCAAAGTCAGACTGGATGTGGCTCTGGGCGGCCTACTCTAGTGGTTGGTAACCCTGCACATAGCAGGGAGGTTGAAACTCAATGATCATTGTGGTCCTTCTCAACCCAGGCCATTCTAGGATTCTATGAATTATATCTTGATTTGATTTACGAATACAGAAATTTTTGCACAAAATTTTATTGGGGGGAAAAAAAAAGGAAACTTAATATCATCGTTCTTTTTTACTTTTCCTGGACAAGCCAAAAGCCACACAAGGATCATGGAAGAACAAAGACATACTAGCTTCTCCGAAAGACCCAACCTCTTCACCTGCCATCTGCCACAGCCTCTTTGGCCAATACCACATAATTCACAGTCTAGCCTTATCTATTGTCTGCATCGAAAAAATATTTCTAACACTACATCTTACACTCAAAATAAGAGCTGGAATGAAAACATTACAATCTGTAAAGAGGGAAAAAATAAGTACTATCCCCTTAATTTAAGACTTTGGCAGTATGCAGCAACTGATGAATGAGCAAAACATTGAACAAGTGAGGTGTAAAAAATAACCATTTGAGGCACTGATTCAGACTCTGGTCCATCTGAAAATGAAATAAATGATCACATAATTACATACTACTACAATAAAGCAAAATCATGTTTGACAAGCAAACCTTTATCTACACAAATATATATGTAAATTAAGGTGCACATACAATGTACACTCACAGTCCACAGATTTAACTGAATATTTCATTTTGCATTATTTGAAACTAGTACAGCACAGGCAAACGTATCCTTGCTGTATGCAAATTAAAAGGAAAACAAAGCAAAACAAGATCTATAATGTTACGTAACAAATGAACCTTCCCTGCTTTAGTTTCTGTTAACCTAGGTTATTCAAATGGTGGCTTGCACACTAAGATTTGAGTCCATCTCAACCCCAAGCATACTGAAACACTTCAGCAAACAAACCAGGACTTGGTATTCCTGTCAACAACCTAAATTTGGAATAGCAGGAACTGTGTGTGCCTCTCAAATCCATCTGTCAACCAAAAATCAGAAACAGCCAGAAGAAACACAAACTCAGAAACATAGATCACCCCCTCCTCCCTGCTTCCATGCACAGCTATGTCCTCTTTACCTGAACCTCCATCCAAAAATAAATTTGCTGAGAATTGTCCAAGATTGCTAGGCTAGTCCATTTTAAAGATGGCATGTATAGAGATGTCAGTTGTTAGAAACCACACTATATTAATTTTCAAACAGACATGCCCAATGGAGCCAAAATAACTTCTCATCTATCTTTACATACCTGCCTCCTATTGAAACAAGGTTAGGTTACAGTCTTTAAAAATGTTAAGTGGCTCAAAATAAACTAGTAGTATCTGAATCCTTAATAAAGATGTGTAATAGCAGAAGAGTTACAAAGTTTTATTAAGTTTTCTGCTCCATAATGTTTTATTTTCTACACTAGAATCTTACTCAACATCTAAAGAAATTGGGGGAAAATAAAAATAATGAGTAGTCATGTTCTGTCTAAAATTTACAAGTTCCTCCTTTTAAAAGCATTTCCTCTGGGACTTACGAGGAAATACAGCACTTAACTTTCTTCAGAACTAGTCAGTTATAACACTAGGACAGATCAGTCAAACTGTTCATCTTTTATATTCAGGAGACAGGGCTCGATTCTTTTGCCTAACCCTCTGCAGATTTAATTATAAAAAAAAAATTAAAAATAACCATTGTGAGTACAATTTCCTCTCGCTCCTGGATAGTAACCATTACAAAAGTGTCCACATTTGTCTTTATTTTCTGGAATGCAGTCAATGAAGGCTTATACTAACCTAAAGACTAGGAAAGTAGACAAGAGATAGGAAAAAGGAATTACCGCCTATATTAAGCCTCAAATAAATCAGATGTGGTTTGTGACATTATTTCACCAGACAATTGTCCTGTCAGGATGAAAGATCACATGAAAATTATTTTCTAAAGAATACTCTAACACTTGGTATACTTGTAAAATATAGCATACTGAACAAAGCCTTGGGTTCACATATTATACAAAACAATCTTCATGCTCCTGAAATAATTTTAAGAAGGTTTTGATTTTTCAACTGTGAATCTAAAAATCTAAGCTCTGCATTCTGTTTTAGGAAGCTTTCTTATTTTTTATCCTAGTACTTAGGTAGGAAAACATATTGAGATACTAAAGCAGTAAGTGCCATCTATTGTTAATTAAAGAGGGCTCTTTGCTGTAAGAGGGGTTTTCGTTCTTAGACTCATTTAAGACCATCTAAAATCCTGTTCAACACGAACTCTACAAATTTAAAGATTTAAACATAGCTTCCCAATATAATGATAGTATGTTTCACTGAAAAAATAAAAAAATAAAAACTCAGACAAAACTGATTTTCCTACTTGCTAATTT
>PPHD01015454.1:0-16094 GCA_002909625.1 Bambusicola thoracicus
TCTGAGTGGAAAACTTCCTCCTCATATCCAACCTAAACCTCCCCTGTCTCAGTTTAAAACCATTCCCCCTTGTCCTATTGCTATCCTGAAGAGTGAGGGCCTGACTGCATTTTGAGGGCAGTTTTTGTGGAAAATCCCCATCCATAGCTGGGTAGCATGGAAGCTCATCCTCTTCAGCTTGTTCCAGCTGCCCTGCCAGGTGTGCTGCTTGGGATGTGCTGCTGGGATGGCCCTCCCTGACCTGGGCAGGGCTGGGAGACCCATAGTGGCATCCTGGCAGCGCTGCTCACTCAGCTGGGTTTGTTGTGCTGCTGTGGGTGCAGTGTGTCTGCAAACTGAGTGATGTTTGTGTGCGGATAGCAACGAAGGCTTCCTCGTCTGGAATTTGCGGTAATTGAAACTGCAGGATTAGGTAATCATTGTTTGAAGCCTGGCCAATTTCTGGTATGCCGGGAAGACCCTTCAGTGGTGTTAGGGCTGCTCTGTGTGTCGTCCTCATTCCTTTTTCTTCCTGCTTGCTTTCTGCTCTTCAGTTCTCTCCTGTGATCAGAAACACGCCGCCTCCTGGGGTTGCTTTGTTAGATGGGTTTTGCTTTGTTTTCTTTTGTTTTTCTGATGAACTTACTCACTGGAGTATAAAAACCAATTAAAAAATGTAGGTACCTGTGATGCAATCGGCCTGAGGTTGCTGATGGGCGATGTGCAGCCTCTGGAGCTGCTGCACGGGGAGCACTGCGTGACTTCTGGCCCCATCTCCCCAGTCTTCATCCCTCAGCAACCACTGATGGTTGGACAGAGCAAAGCCAGAGTGGCTGCAGAGCAGTAAGCTGTAGCTGAGCGTGTTGGAGTCACATCACACCACTTTTGCAGTAGCAGAGAGTTTACGTCACAGCAAACTTTCTCAGTGCTGGCAGCAGGATCGTGTTAAAATGCCACCAGAAGTGGCATTTCCCCTTTATCAGTCTCCCTCTGAAGGGTGTCCCCATTGCAGAAAATTGAATGGAGCCAGGGGATGGCTGCAGGGTGAGGAGGGGAGTGAGAGGTGCTGTGCAAAACCCTTTCCTTGCAGTCTCAGGATGGCTGAGAGCTCAAATCAGAACAAACCTGCAGGTTCTCTGTTCCAGTTCACAGCTGCACTGAGGCTTGCAGCCCTGTCAGAGGTGGAGCAGGCAAAGCCCTCCTGCTGGGGATGCTGAGTTTGGAGCAGGGTGAGGAGAGAGCTGCGCTGCAGTTTGGTGAGGCTGCTGCGAAGGGCCTGCCTTAATGCTGGCTGTGTGATGGGAGGGCTCTCTCACCGTGTTTCTAGGATATTTTTTCAGCAGGAGGAGATTCCAGATGAGTTCACCTGTCTCATTTCAGCCTCACAATATATTTGTTCAACACGAAAAAATCAATGTTGAACTAGAATTTTGTGGGGATGGAGAAAATCTGTGGAGATTGCATTTCTGCTTCAGTGCAGTCTCACGTTTTACTGCTGCATAGACTTGCTAGTTAATAAGGTATCCTTGAATATGAGGTCCAAATGACATTTATTGCCGGGCAAGTACATACAAATCAATACTTACAATTTCTATTGGCGACCACGTACTGTCTCTGATATCATTATAACTGTGTCTGGCATTAATTGACAGTAACCAATAGTCATCACTATGTTCCTAATTCTGATCTCTCATAACTCCTCAGGGTGGCTGCCCATCGGTCCGCCTTGGTGAAGAAACAGACTTGGGGTGGAGCAGGGATGCAGCTGGGGTGCAAGGCAGGGGCTGTGCTGTGGCCGAGTGTCTTTGTTCAAGACCCTTTCCACCAATAAAACCATCCCTTTGGTTCTAATGAAATCCTGGGACCCAGCACTGAGCCCCTTGGTAGGAATCTTTCCCCTGACTTTGTGCTGGAACGAAGGCAGTCAGTGATGGCTTTGTACTTGGCCGGGGAATGGCGATAAGGAGAGAACAAACATTGCATCCCTTGGAGAGGCAGCACGTACGTATTCTGGATCTCTGTTATGGCTTTGATCTGATCTGAGGAACGAGAAGGAGATGACTTAAATGAAATTGAGGGGTAGAAGCAGAGGTCTGGAAGGAGATCCTGGATGTGTTGTGCTCAGGGGTGTCAGGAAGGCTCCCCATAAGCCGCGCTGGGGGCTGCAGGGCTCAGTCCTGCAGATGCTGGGTCTCCATGAGTGGAGTTAGTTATACTGCTTGATTACATGCTTGCCTTTCAGCATCTGATTAAAAGGGTTTGATTGCTGAATTTGAACTCCAATTAGTTTAGTGGGGGCACCAAAACTAATGGCGTTTACACAAATTAGCTTCAGATATGAGAATCCAGGGATGACATGGAGTCTTCGCTATGTCTGTGATAAAAAATTCTATATTAGACTGTACAGAAACTCAGTTTCTTATGTACTGCTCATTAAAAAAATAATTTTCATTACCTTTATACATTAAATCCCTCACACATTTGCTGATGTTCCTCTGCATGTTAGCCTCATGGCTTGTTAAAGGAGTTTTAAGTGTATGTTCAATTATCCACTGAAGTACTATGAACATCTGCTCAACTCTCAGATTCTTTTCTGGCATTTCTTCATTACATGTGGGAGGGGGCACTGGAAAGGCAGTGGAGATGCAGGCTATAAAAATGCCACAGAGGCACGGGAAGCATTTGTTGGAGGAGTGCTCTGTGTATTCTCATGCATTTCTTTTAGAAATGTCCCCATGTCATTGGGTAGAGTTTTTCAAGGGCCGTGAGGGTCAGCTGAGGAATGGCTGCAAATGGAGCAATTGCCTGCAGCTGCCAGGCAGCTCTGCAGCACAGGTGGGGCCGGGTTTCTGGTTAAGAAATCAAATGGCTGAAGATGGACGTGTTTGGGTGAAGGTTCAGGGATGTAAAATGATGTCTATGTGAGTAAATGGCTTCTGCTCAGCTCCGTGGGCTGCCTGCATTCAGGACGATGCTCTTATCGCTGCTCCATGCTTGGAAAACAGTTTATTGGCTGGCTATGGAAAGCCTTCTGTTAAGATTAAATCCCGTGTCCCTGAAGACTGAGTTTTATGTTAGCTGTAAATCAGTGTGGAATTGTTAGGGCTAAGGTGAGGTTTCAGGTGAGGGTTCAGCAAAGCATCCTCAGGAACCCATTTGATTCTTGATCCTGTAAATCCCTGCCGGGGATGAAAGGCTAATCGGTGCTTATCGTGTGATAGCGGTGGCTCCTGGGGCTGTCTTATGCCCAGCTTTTGTTAAATGAATTTTCAGAGAACCCCAATGCTGAGGGACGTGATTCATGGCTGCATCTTGGCCTGTGTTTTTATAAATCTGTAAGGATTCGCTGGAAAACCTTTGTTTTTTTCCCCAGGTTTTGAAAGCCAAAGCCTAACCCTGTGGTACCTGAACTGTTGGCATAAACTCAGCTCAGAAGGCAATATGAACCATTCGTCAATGAAGGCAGCAGCACGCATTTAGCCCTGCAGGCTTCCAAATATTACCCAATAAAACAAGCTTCTCCATCCTTTCTGAAACCCCCACATCATGTTTCTGGCCTGCCTGTGGTTGTTCCACGGCTCTGGGAGGCTTTGTGCCTCTGAAAAGCCCCTCCTCGTGACAACCTGAGGTTTTCTTGGCTTGAAATGCTGATCTGGGCCAAATTCCAAGCATCTGCTCTTTTAGATTAATACAGTTTAAATTAAGAGAAATTAAAGATGAAGATGTATCCTCAGCCTTTAGCTCTGTGTATTGTTGGTTTGTGCTTTCGTCATTACATTGGTTCTCAAGAAGTAAAAATTGCTGTTAATAATTTCATTCTTACTTTGTTGCGTTCTTCTGTGGCTTTCTTGACCCTTCATCTCTTCACTGAGTTATTATAGGGTAGCTGGTTTTTTTTCCTTTGAATAGATATGCCTTTAGAAATGTTGCACAACTAAGTTCCCTTCTCCTGGACAAGGTGATTTACACCTGCAGTGCATTGGACCTGCCGGCACCTGAAGGTGTGATGCCCGCGGCCTCTGGCTGATGCCAGCCCTGGTGGCTGTGTCTGCAATTTGGCCTGAGCTCCTTGCAGCCCCTGTTTGTATGCATCAGACGCTGCGAGGTTTCCCTGGTTGCTCCAGCAGGTGCCAAGAAGCAATATAGAACCCGGCTCCTTCCAGCCTGGGCCACCATACAGAACTTTCAGAGGGACCCATGTGTTCATAGACTAACAGATAAGTGTGTTAATAGCATCTCGTACAAATGAAGGGTTGTTCTGCTGTAGCATTCTCAGATTATTACAATTCTCCATTTTCACAGCTTCTAAAAGGGGCTTTGAAACCATAAGCTGAATTTTGGGTGAAAGCAGTGTGTTATTGGTACCTCTTCTTCTTCAGCTTGTATGTGCACACCCAGCCAATGACTGCTGGGAAGTATGGTGTCGTGCCCTGCCAGTCTGTGCTTTTAGGGGCTGCAGCAGTGATTGCTGAGTTGTGACAAGCTGTCCCCAAGTGCAGAGCTGCAGCGTGGTCTGTGCAGTGCTGTTCTTGGTGTGTGTGTGTACATAATCATTGTGGTTAAGTACAAAAAGTAATATTCTATTCATTTGAATATTGTACCATCTGACATAGCTGCAACACGCTGATATTAATGGCTCACTTGAGGCCAATTCTTCTCCTGCAACGGCTCTTTTTATTGCAAATTCATCATGCAGGCTTGGGGCGAAGAGTTATCATTCACTTTTTTTTCATGAAGGACAGATATTGATATTCTCCTAAGATGTGAAAATAGATCTCCTTATCAGCAGTGCTTAGCATACTGGCTGCATCACAGGCTGAGTCCAGCAGCGACGCTGTACAAAGAAGCGCAGCACCGGAGCGTTTCATTTCCCCATAAATCAGTAATGGGAGCACTTGGGTATTGCATTTCTAGCCTAAAAAGTTGGATGTTTGTTGAGTTTCGCATTCTTCATTCCCTGTATCTATCAGGGTACATATTTCAGCGTGGGTGGAATCACAGAACCGTGGAATGGCTTGCGTTGGAAGGGACCCCAAGGATCATCAGCTTCCAACCCCCCTGCTACAGGCAGGGCCACCAACCTCTGGATGTGGTACTAGACCAGGTTGCATAGGGCTCCATCCAACCTGCTCCTGAACACCTCCAGGGATGGGAGGTAATAAGAGTGCCAGAGCTCCTGTGATTTGAAATGGCTGGGACTTCAGTCGGAGGGGTGGCAGGTGTCTGTGGGTAGCCCAAGGCTGTGCTGCTGGGGCTGGCAGCACTGGGCTCCTCGCAGCAGCACCCCGAGCGAGTGGCCTGGGCCTCCTGCTTCCATTTTTCATTAGTGACATACACAGAAAGCTTCTTCTCATGTGTCAATCTCTCACTTGCTATCCGTGGATGTTTGGGGGCAGAAGCCTTTTTAGCACACATTTACCGGCATAGCACGAGAGATGCCTTCTCTTGGCTGAGGCCTCCAAGCCTTGCAGGAGCTCAGTGCCCCACATCCCAGTGCCAGCAGCAGGCAGCAGTGTCTGTGTGAGTGTTGCTGAATTGCTTGCAGTGCCGACCATTGCTTAACATAAATGCATCCAAGGAGGATACAACATACAATGCAAGGTATCATTAAAAAACAAAGCCTGTATTGTTTTTGAGAAATCCAAGAATGTTCTCCTTCAGTGGAGTCTGAAACTTTAGAAAGTATCTAGCAAATGCCAGTAAAATTAATGAACTGCTGTTGGCTGGTGGGTCTCCAGTGCTGGGTGATTTGGAGTAGCAATGAGCACGCAGTCTTGGTGCTGCCAGCTAAGGTCTGAGCATTACTGTGTGGGTCAGAATTGATTGATTTCCTTGTCTAAGTTATTTGCAAGCTTACTCATTACTTTTGTAGCTGATAATTTCAGTGGAGCTTGAGACCTGCCATATTATGGCTTATAAAAGTTTAACCATCGTTGAACTCTTGGGCAATAAATCACGGTAGTGTTGCATTGCTCTTAAAACTCGGTGGAAGCGCACGGCCGAAACATCAGAAGGAGCACAGAGGACCTCAGAGTGCAGCCTTTGGTGTGGAAACATTGCAGCAAGTGTCAGGATTCGTGTCCTGACCCATTACAAGCCTCAGTGTTATTGAGATGAGAGAAAGCAAAGCTCCTGCAGACACACAGGCGTACTTCAGCCTGGTCCAGGACCAAGTCTCCTCTTAGCATAAATAATACATCAGTGGCTTTGGCGGGGGCATGGTGACATCACTGTGGTACATCTCTTGGGGAAAGGTAAGATATGGCACAACTGCTGAAAAAGCAGAATTTCCTGTCTTTGCTGCGCTATATATTAGTTATGGAAAGGTAGTAATCAGAAGGGCTGTAATAAAGCAAGCTTTCAGTGGTGTTTTACAACTTGTGTTTGGCTGCTTTTCTGCCATGCACTCCAGAAAACCATGGAGTTCTCTGCAGGAAAGAGCTTTGCAATTATTGGACGTGTCTGAGACGACATCGTCTGAACTGGTCTGTGTGTGATAGATTTGTTTAATAATCATGCATAACCATATTTGTAATTGCAGTGACTGCAGTTTTTGTACTGATGGCTGCACTGTGAAGCACGTGCCTGGGGGGTTGAGTTTTTTGTATGTAAAGTAGCTCATCTAGGCTTGAACTGATGCTGGGTAGGGTTACGTGTTAGTTGAAATGCAGAGCGTGCGTGTGTTTAGAGTTACCTGAAATGGCTTTCATTTGGTGCGGCTGTAAGCTGATGAGATCAGATTTGATTTCTATACTTCTAAGATGCTCCCTTTAAGTGCAATTAAGCTACTTGGCAGAATAAATGGAAATGCAAGAACTCAGCTAACAGGGTAATGGGCTTCCCCAGTTTAGTAGGGTGCTGTCGGTGCACTTCCATGTCCAGTCCCTGCTGGTGACCCATCCTCCCAGCGCCTGCATCTGATGGGGCCCTCTGCAGCCCTTCCGCAGGGGCAGGAATGCTCCCAAATGCTCTCACTCAGCTCAGTGGTTTTATTTTATTTATCACTTTGGGTCGTGGAGAGGAAGGAGCAGAAATAAAGCACAGCTAATCCATATTCTGAAGTCTGGTAAATGGTTTTTGTGCTTAGGCTGGTTATTTTTGGTTGTGGTTTTACAAACCTACATTTCAGAGGTGCTCGCTGACACAGATAGTACAAGAAAGCATCGTTACTTTTAAGAAATCAGATTTCCTCCTGACAGTGGATCTGAAATCAGTGCCTCACAGGCTGAGAGGTGCGGACGGGGGATGCCATTAATTTCTTCAGAAGTTATTGCAATGTGTCAAAAAAGTGCTATTTTTTCATAGCGTGCGGAGTGGTTCGTGCCTTCCTTCCAGCACAACCTAGATAAGGGCTGTATCAAAGCTATCACTGTTATGTGCTGGAGGTTCTCTGCTTTTGGGCTCGTTCAGGTAGCATTTGCAGTTTTAAATAGCAGACTTGCATGAGCAAAGTGAGCAGAGCCTGGCCCTGTCGGTCCATCCTGCTCTGTGGGAGTGTGGATCTGCTTCTCTGCAATGCCCTGCAAATGGCAAGGCATTAAACCCCGTGCCCCATAATCATAACAGCTGGGCTCATTGTTCTCATAGAAAGCAATAATAATACTAATTTTAGAAAAGCAATAAATAAAGGCTAAGAAAAAAATAGTAGCTGTGGAAATGGTGCTATTATTGTTCATTTGTTGTCCCTGAGCTGTCTCTCATACCTGTCTCTCCTTTTTCTCTGTTCCAATGAGAGATGTAAGATCCACTTTGTAAAACTGCGTGTCCACAGGAAATGCTGTGACAACTGTGTGCTGCCAGCAGCTGAGAGGTGCTCCTGGTCACAGCCTCCTGACCTTGCAGAGCAGTTTTCCATATGGAGTGCATTCTGCCCGGTCCTCGAGGAGAGCACAGGTGTACGCCAGCACACGGTCACCTGGAAAGCAGCTTTTTGATTGTGAGAGTCTTAAACAGGAACATGGGGGTAGAGTTCCTGCAGGCACATGGGTTTGATGGCATAGCAGCCCATGCCTGAGGTGGGCTGGAAAAAGGCCCATGGAGAGGGTGGGCTCCAAGAGAGCAGCCTGAGCACTGCATGACAGAGAGCAGGAAAGAACTGTAGTGCATCACAGCACCATAGATCAGCATCTGCTCCAAGTTCCAGCAGGCCTCCCCCGCCCTGCTTGCTGCTGATTGAGGCAATCTGTGGGATAAAGGAGGGCTGGAGGAGGAAAACCTCTCTGTGCTTGAGCTGTGGTCTTTGGGGCAGCAGGCCATGGCAGGAGGGCAGTGTGTACTGGCGCTGCACAGAGCCCAGGTCAGGGCTTGCACAACGGCAACGAAGCTGGAGAGCCACAGCAAGCCCCGTTCCTGTCTGCCGCTGTTAGTTTATGCCTTTCAACCCCAGTTTTTCCTCTCAGAAAACTCTGCTCTCCTTGTAACCCCCAGCACTGCTGGGCTGAAGGCATCTGGCAACGATGCCTCCTCCAAGGCGTGATGCTCAGTCGCTGCTGCTGCGTGCTGCCACGCGTCCCGTTGAATACCAGGTATCATTCACTGTGCTGCTTGCAGCTGCATCTTTTTAATTGCAGAATGTTTATTAGCACGGGGTGTCTCTGCTGGCAAGGTGCTGTGCTGAGGCAGCTCTGTAGAAAGGCTGCATCTTCTCTGCCCAGAGCAGATCTGCTCGTTGGGCTATGGGGTGGAATTTCAGTGAACAAAGCTTGGTTCTGGTCGGGAGGTGATTTCCTGAAAGCTTTCCCATCTGCACACTTTGGCCTGACCTGACCAAAGCACTGGAAAATGTGCTGGAAATAGGTGTTTTCGTGTGTTTATTTCTGTGTTCAAAGGGAGGGAAAAATCATTAGAAACTTGAAAGGTAACATGTTTTCTTACCGCTCGCAGAATTACTCCTGAATATCAGAGTTTATTGTGTAAATTACCAGTACAAGAGACTGTGGACCTACAGCTTAACTCCCCCGTGAGGCTCTGCAACCACCCATAAATCTTTTGAATTGTGCCCTTGACGCTTATGATGTATTTGGAGCCCCTTGAGCAAATTACAGATTTGCATTAATTCCCTACAATTCCCCATATAAGCACACAGTTGTTATTCTTTCTGATTCATAATAAAAACTCTTCAATATATAGAAAGACTTAAAAGGTGCTAATTAGCATCAGTTCTGTTAGTGGTTCTGGGTTGGGTAGGAATTTACTCAAGTTTCACAATCTTACTCTTCCTTTCCTATTCCTGATTCTCATGTGATTCTGCTGTTCAACATGCATATAACCGGTATTTGGCTCATGTCAGATGCATCACTGTCTGCTTTAACTCCTTCAGTGCTTTCCTGCTGCCTGTGACAGCTTGTGCATCTCCAAGTTGCTTGGATGGATGTACTGCTTGTCCTGGTGGAAGGTGTTTGCACAGAGCCTTGCAATACTTTCAGCTTTTCTCGGTGCTTTCTCTCCTATCTACATAATTAAAGGAGTTGGACACAGAATCAACCCAGAGAGATAGATGTCTGCTCGTATTTATTTCTCCTGCAAGATATATTCCTTATAAATCCTTCATGGCACATTAAAAATTGACTCTTCCTTGTCTCTGTGAACAAAATAATTGTGCATCACCAACTTTCTCCTTCGAAAGCACAGAGCGGATTGCTGTAGCACTTTACTTAATATTTAATTAAATTCAGTGTTGTTTAAATAAGTGAGAAGCTCATCCCGATCCACGAGGAGCCCAGGAACTTCAGACCTGCAGTTGGTTTAACAGCGGCCAGCAGTTTCCTCCAGGATGCTCTCCGAAGCATGCCTAATGCAGGCACTTAGGGAAGCTCATTAGGAAATGCACCAATAGCTGGAAACCACGACTGAGGAATCTCATCTTAAAAACTACCACCTATAGACGATTAGAGTGTATTGTTGAAATTAAGAAATCTGGCTCTTCAAGAGAGCGTTAACCTTGCTTTGATTGCCAGCGCTCGTTAGCCGTGGCGCAGGCCTTGTCCTATGGGCTGGTGATGAATGCTCCGTGCCTCCCTGCAGTCGTTCCCTCAGATGGGGCAGTGCCAGCACCTGCACTGGGATGTTTGCTGGACGCAGAGTCTTAGAAAAGGAAGGAAAAGGTGAAATTCTGGTGTTTGAAGGAAAATACAAAGGTACACCTCACGCTGTAGGCAGTAAGTCACCTTCAGTTCTTCTCTACTTTTATTTTGAGTGTGGATTGGAGAACGCCTCATGTAGAGAAAATGCAAGATTGCCAGTAAGGTCAGTGTGTTGTGAGAAACATGAAGTAGTAGGAAGTTTGTTGTTGTTGCCATTGTCTGCTCTGTGTGTGCGGTGGGCTGCTCTGATGCTGTCTGGGGGCAGCCTGCTTGTAGGTGGGCCTTCGTCCCAGTGTCATCCTCAGAGAAAAGCCCAATACTTGGAGTGGAAGATGGGAACATCTGCAGAGGTACCTAGCTGTGGAGATTCCTGCCTCCAGCAGGATGCTGTATGCCTGTAAGTGGAGCTTATATTCTGCAGAGGAAGAGTTTGGAGGCTCAGTAGCCACCTCAGGGAGGTGGTGGAGTCACCGACTCTGAAGGTGTTCAAGGAACATTTGGACGTCGTTTTGAGGGACATGGTTTAGTGAGAACTATTGGTGATGGGTGGATGGTTGGACTGGGTGATCCCGTGGGTCTTTTCTAACCTTGGTGGTTCTATGGTTCTATGGTTTGGTTACCTTGATCTGAGTGCCAAGAAGGAAAGGCTTTCCTTGTCTGAAGCACAATGGTACAAGTTCCCTCCTGCTGCTCACAGCAATTTGATTAAAGCACACTGCACATATTGCTGCAGTAACAGTGATTTCATTTGGACTCCCTATGAGCATCTGTTGGGTCCCAAGTCAGTAGGTCAGTCAGACAACATCATTTCCACCCATAGACAATCCATCAGCTTTGGGGTGTTACTTCTGGTGCCTTCAGACCGATAACCCAGCTGGTGCTTCACGAGACGTGTCAGTGTGAGGCCGTGTGTGTGGCTGTGCGAAGAGGAATGGCATCTTGAAAATCATCTTGATAAATACCTGCCGTCGGAGGCTGAGCCCTCCGCTGACATAAATAAGGTCGGTATTTCTCTGCTAGATTTAATACAAGATTGGAAAAGAAATGAAATGCATCAGTTTTATCACATCGCAACAGATTTCTGGAGGAGTTCAAACGGAGAATGAAATATATGGGAAGGCATAATTTTGAATGAAAATTGCATTTTTCTTTCTTATTTTTCCAAGTTCAAGTCTTAAATTAAAATAAAATAAATGGGAGAAATATTGCCAATGTCGGTGCTCTTCAAAATCATGTCTGGAGACTTAACAAAGCATAGGATTAACTTAAGCCTCAAGGCTTTAGAATGTAATTTAATTTTGTCTCAGGAAATGTGGGGTGCAGCCTCTGGGTACCCTGAGTTAGTTCTGTGAACCATCTGTCTCCCCCAGCAAGAGCTTTAAAGCGCGTATTTGTTTGAGGAGTGAGCTAAGATGCTGAGAAATAGAACCACCTTGGGGCTGGGGCCCGAAAAGTGTCACCAATAGCAAAAGCCGAGAGGCGGTCGCGCTGGAGCACAAGCAAGATGAGTTGCATGGCCTTCGCATGAGTCTCCTGAAGCCTCTTCCTCAGTCTGCTTGATCAGCAGCCCATGTTTGTGAATCCGAGGGGAGGATGGAGGTGACCGGCTGCTCTGCGCTGGTTCTCCCCACCACCTGCACGTGGGCAGGAGCCAACATCAGCCCTGCTTGTCCCAGAAACACAGGGACATCTGGCAGCTGCAGGTACTGCCCTTGGCAATGCGAGCTGACAGCAAGCCCAGCGGTGCAGACAGCTGTGTTGTGCCAAACGATGGCACGTTGTGCTGGTGGTGACGTGATGGGCATGGCGTGGTGTGCACGGCTCCAGTGGGAGTGAGGCAAAATAGCGAATGAATGGAAAATTGACTATTTTATCTCAAGTTAGAATGGGTTCATTCTGAAAATGTAGTTTTGAAGCGAGGAGGAATGGATGCATCCCAGCTTGGCCATAGGGCAGCTCCATGCCACAACAACTTCCCTTTCCTCCTTTGCGCCGGCGGCGCTTTGCGGCTCTGTCTGTGTTCATACAGGCTTTACAGAGATCAGGAAATGCCATTTTCAATAAATAATCACCCTTCCCTAATGTATTAGATTGCTAAATGAATTAACCTCACTTTCTGGAAAGTGTGTTTTAAAATAAATTTTATGCCTGCAATATTGGCATACACTGAGATCTATGGGGAGGAACTCAATGAAGTGTTGGCAGCCCAGGGATTTATTATTTATATAATTTTTGAAGATTTTCATCTTTCTGGAGCTGTAAGTGGCTGAGCTTATAACGTTTGATTTCCCCGGATCCCAATTAAAGCTGGGAACATTAAAGTTACGGAATTAAGTGACCGTTACTTAATTTTTCTCCCATTAAGATCTTTTCTTTTCCCTCTCTCTCCAAGCCTGCTCTGAGTTTTCATTTATTTTGACAGCAGTTTGGAGTTCTAATGTGATTTGGATGGAGTCCGGAGTGCAAAGCAGGGTGTTGACTGACAAGCTGTGCCTGAGTGACCCTCGTCAAAGTGTCTGCAAAAAGGCTATGGCATGGCTGCACCAGTGGGTGCTTGGACACACTGGCAGCATGGGAGGCTTCATGGGCACCAGTTACTTCTGTCCTCACGGCCCCTGCAAGGGGCACAGGGTAGAAGGGCAGTTGGATGCTTTAATGATGTTCTCAGAGCTAGGAGGTGCCTCCCCTCCTCTCCACGCTTCCTCCAGTGCTGGGTGTGTGCAGAGCTGGTGGTCACACTTTGTGTTAGATGCTATTGCTCATCAGGTGCAGTGAGCAAAGGTAAGTATAGGTAGGTCGTTCCCATATGCAGAGCATCCAGTCCCAGCACTTGCTGGTGCGGGGGAACCTGCTCAACACACCATCACAGCACAGGTGATGACTGGCAGCCCTCTGTGTGGTGTTGTTGAGTTAAATGGAGAGGTACAAATGTAGTTTGGGACTTAATGCTTTCTGGTGCATATAGCTCTGTATTTAGGTTTGGAACATTAATCGTTACAGTGTGCCCATTTCAGAGCTGTGGGGGCTTCATCTGCTTTTTTCTTCTCAAAGGGCTTTCAGGTGTGGGTCTGAACCCAGCTGCAATGCTACCTATGCCAGATTTTTCAAGTCCCAGATCTATATCTGCAGCAGAGGTTTGTATAACGTGGGTGGGATGCTGAAAAGGAAACAGGCAAAGCAGCTCTCCCCAGCCCAAAGGGAAGGGCAAATTGCAGCTGAAAAATGACTTGGATGGAAGGTGTTTGCTGAGTACTGTGTTCCGTTGGTTAGCAGCACGGCTCTTGTTTTACCACGTGTTATTGTTTAGCTTGACAAACGTGTATTCTTATGAGCCTGTAAAAGAGTCCTAGAGAAGTATTTTTAAATTAGGCGGCACCTGTTTGTGTTTCCAGGTGTTTTCCCTGGCGTGGAGTTCTGAAAAGGCGCAAAGCATTTCAGAGCATTGGGAACGGCCTGGGCTTCCTAATGAGGTTGTTAGCTCTGGGTGCTCCCAGCCTGGTCCTGCTCAGCCATGCAGCTCATTGAGCTCCCTTCTTCCCTTCTGTTAAATTGGCCCGGCTCTGACCACTGTACATCAGCCCCCCTGGCTGGCTGTGGCTCTGCTCCATTAAAACTGGCCTGACACAAGATCAAGGCGTGGGGCTGTGAGCAGAGATCGTATTGGAAACTGCAGTGAGTCAATTCTGAACATTAAGAAACAGAATTATACAACCACGTTAATGAAACACGTGGTTCTGGCCATGAGCTGTTTGCTTCAGAATGTCAACAAGAAATGCCTTGCCCATATGGTTCATTGCTCCACTGACTGCCTGGTCCTACACCAAGGCACTGGGGTGCATTGCAGCCATTAGGATATGGAGATTAAAGCAGAAGGGTTGTGTCTGGGGAGTTAAGCAAGCAGTGCTTACAACACGCTGCCTGGATTGCTAAAACCCCTCTTGCTTTTCCTTCCATTCAGGTGAGGCACTGGAACAGGTTGCCCAGCAATGTGGTGGATGCCCCATCCCTGGAAACTTTCAAGGCCCGGCTGGACCAGGCCCTGGCAACCTGCTCTAGCTGTGTGTGTCCCTGTTCACTGCAGTGCAGTTGGACTAGGTGGCCTTTAAAGGTCCCTTCCAACTCTAAGGATTCTATGATGGTTCTACGATGATGATGAAGTCTTTGCCAAGAGTTTTCTCACATAGCTAAAAAACTCAGGATGCCACAGCCAAGATACAGCTCTGTGTGCCAAAAACCTTCCCTGTCTCAGAGCATGGGGAAGAAGGTTATGAGGGAAATAACAAAGGGAAAAGGAGTGACTACAAATTGATGTAGGTTCAGAATTTCAAGTGATGGAAATGAGGGGAAGCTAAAGAAAGCTGTTTGCTCTCCTCCACTAAGGAATGTTCCGGGAGCTGCTGAGTTTATTGGCCTGATGTGATGATTTTGACCAAATTTATTAAGGCCAAGAAACTTTCTGTAAACCGTGGGGATGTGGTTGCATGTTCCAAAGGACAGGTGGTGGCCTGGTCTGCGAATCACCTTGAAGCTGTTATGAATTTGGCTGATGGAGAGGGAAGGAGCTGCATATGGGTCACTGTGGCATTTCATCACGTGTTTGTGACCGAGGCAGGGTGACCTCCCTGCCCTACCGGCAGCAGCATCCGTGCCTGCTTTCCTTACAGTTTTCATTGACAAGATGTCCTACGTATAGAGTTGTATTTCTTAGACCTTTAGCTCAGCAGGATGGCTTGGTAATATCACTCTATTCCAGCAGTTCCAGCCCGTGGTCTGCCCTTCGGCTATTTGTATTCCCAGTATTACTGTTGTGCTCTCTGCCCTGGCTGCTTCATAACCTCTCAGATACAGCGAGCTGCTCCCAGCATTTCAAGAGCAGATCTGTGCCCTTTGATTCCAACTCTCTCAATTTGAGCAAGTAGTGTCAATACTCATTGAGGTCTACATTCCAGGTGCTGTGAATTCAGCAGAAACATTTAGGAGTGAGGAAGGTGATTGGGAAAAAAAAAACCCTCTTCCCCATACTTAGGATGGCTGTGCCCCTGTCTGCAGTTTTTTGATGCCATGTTGTGCTTCTGGGAATGCTCCAGGCTGCAGGAGGAACCCAAGGCCAGCAGTCCTCTCCCCAGCAGCTTCCTGCTTTCTTTCTCTCTTCAGTAAGGAAGAAAATCCAAACAAGTAGCATCTGTGAGGCTGCTGGGATAGCACTGCAGGTCTGGCATCTCTCAGCACATCTGAGTTTCTCAGCATGGAACACGCAGCCAGGATCCCACCATCCCAAGTGGCAGCAGGTCAGCATCCTCAGCCTTGCTGAATCCTCTGTTGATTTGCAGCACCACTTACAAAGCCTATCTGTGCCCTCCAGGTTGACCTCTAAGCCTCCCTTAACTTAGCTGAACTTGAAGTATATGAATCTGCTTTGAAGGCTTTACTTTCAGCATAGCAGAGTGTCACAGACTGAATTTTCACCATATGGTGCTTCCTTTGCAGCTCCATCTCCAAGAAATGGTTTACAGGTAGGTGTGGGGATCTAAGGCTGAGGCGTCTTCCAACACCATGGGGCCCCAGTTAATGTTTTCATTGACCATTTTCCTTTTTCTCTGCAGCTATTCACTGCTGTACTGACTTCTCCTTTTCTTTCCCCCTCTACCTTCAGAGCCTCACCATACTGTTATAGAAAAATCAAATAGGTGCAGTAATGGCTCAGGTCAGAAATATTCCGCTGTGTGACCCCTGCAAATGCTACTTACTAGTGGATTTTATGTGATAAATTAATGCTTTAGTGAGAAGTAGTCCCAGAGCAGACATATTAAATAGCACTTGTTTTTGACCTGTGGCAACCTCAAGTCAAGAGCTTTCCAGATTTTGTTGCACATATTTCTAGCTATTCACCCTGTTTGTAGCCGATCCTTTTTTGTTGTGCCTGTGTTACCTTTTTCTCCAGAGATGTTCTGCCATGTGAGCTGGAAGCTGGGCTGTCTGCTCTGAGATGCACAGAGGGTGCTGAGCGTGACTCTGAGCCTCCCTACTGGGGGT
>PPHD01015455.1:5746-16093 GCA_002909625.1 Bambusicola thoracicus
GCCGGGCCGGGCGCGGGGCGGCCCCGCGCGTTCCCCCTTCTCGCCGCCGCCGCTGGATGCGGGGCGGCGGCAGTGCCGCGCGGAACCGGGGCGTAAGATGGAGGGCCTGACGCTGAGCGAGGCGGAGCAGCGCTACTACTGCGACCTCTTCTCCTACTGCGACACCGAGAGCACCAAGAAGGTGGCGTCCAACGGGCGCGTCTTGGAGCTTTTCCGCGCCGCGCAGCTGCCCAACGACGTGGTGATGCAGGTAGCCGTGCCGGGCCCCAGCCCGGGCACCGCCCCGCGCCTCCTTACCCGCGGCGGGGAGACGGCCTCGGTCCGCGCTGCCGCTCCTCCCCGCCTCCGCTCCCGGCCCGGCCCGGCCCTCCCGCAGCCCACGCGGGGCGCGGAGCTTTTGTCCGGGCCGGCGGCGGCCACCTGAGCCCGGGGGGGTGGGACGGAGAGCCCCGGCGGCCGAGCGAGGGGAGGCTGCGGCGTACCGCGTCCTCGCGTAGGGCACCGCTGCTGGGTGCGTGGGGCCTGCGGGGCGGGACGGGGCTGCTGGTAACCTCCGTTACGGCGACCGGTGGGGTATTGCCGTGTTTGAGGCCGTCCGGAGAACCCCGAAGCGCTTTGAGGCGTAGGAAGGATCCGTCCTGCAGGATGGAGAACGAGGCCGGAGGGAGTACGGCTTTCTGCCATTGGGTGTTAATGAATCTGGTCTGTTTCATCCAAGTCACACGGTTTTTTGAGGGTTCGTGGCAGATACTGACTGTAGTTAACAAAATATTTCTAACGCTGGAAAATGCAGTGTTAAGAACGATGTAGGTCCATGCTTACGATGTGCATAAGCAGAGTTTTAACACTGCTTCCATGAGCAGATAACATCTAAAAGCTGGTAGCGGTAGGACAGAGCTATCGCCGTAGCAGACTCAGCTCTGATGTGCCTCTTGCGATCACTTGAGGAAAGTATTCCCAGTGAATCATTCTCACCAGCACCTGTTTGCAGCAGTTTCCTGCTTTTGGAGTTCCCCGTTCCATACTTACGTAGCGTTTTGAGCTACCTTGAAAGAATGCTTTTGGTAGAACTGTGCCCAAAAGCCATTCTATCCTCTCTGCACTTACGTCCTCTTCTTAGCTAGGTGAGCAGCCCCTTCTAACAAAGCAACAGTTACCGTGGCTGGAAATACAGCACACAAATGTCAGCAGTCAGCACTTTATTACCAGATTTCAGGAGAATATTATGCTTAACGAGGATTACTGATTTGTTCTGGGCCGGTAAGTGCAAGTGGGTTAGTTAAAAGGACTTCAGATGCCTTGAATCATGTGCTCCAGCTCAGTAGGAAAGGTGATAGCTGGCAGTGGTTGTTTTTAAATAGGAATAAAGGGGCAGGAGAGGACTGAATAAGGAAAACTTCTTACAGGTAAAACTAGTAATCTTTTATTTGATGACTTGTCAGACAGGACTGAATGGTTCGAGTCTATGTGCTCGGTGTTTTGTGAATGAGTTTTCTCAAGGGCCACCCACTGTTACTTTTTGCATGTGGCCAGCGTGTTTCAAAAGAATCATCCCAGGAAAGTGAATGTTTACATGTTTGTTCCATTTAAAATCTCTTTTTTTTTTTTTTTCCAAAAAACTTGCCTGTTTTATCTACACAGGGATCCAGGCTAGTACTGGAGGTTGCTTTGTGTGAGCGTTGGGTACAAGGACTTGGAAAGACTTGGAATTTTGAATACAAGTGGCCACAGATTATGTCCTTATCCGTTGCAGAGGAGGTGAAGTATTTTCTTGCAAAGTAGAGCACATGTGAAGGAAAGATAAACTACTCAGGCATCATTCCATGGTTTCTAAATAAGCAAACTTAAGGAGCAGGCCTAGCTTATCTCTGTAGAGATCGCAAGGAAAACCTTGCAGTTAAAACGGCAAACGAGATGTTAGATTGCATGAGGTATGAAACTGTAAATAATACAAAGAAAGTCAAAATGCCCTTAGCAGTGTGACTCATTTCGGATGTCTTGTGCAATCGCTGTGGGTCACCTGTGAAGTTCCTTGGATTTAAGGACAGACTCTAGTTGTGTAGCTCTTCTTGGTCTCAGCGAAATGCCTCTGCTTGATGCCTGCACCAAGACTCTGTATTTCCAAGGGAAACTGTATTTGCTGCTTAGAAGCTATGAATATAAAACTATGAACTCCAAATGATAGAGCTTATGAAATAATGAAACCAGGTGATGAAGGTGGGATTTTCCTTTAACCACACAGTACTGTGCCCTTACCTGTTCATTTGAAGCACCTGATGTTTGTGGCGGAAAGGAACTCAATTCAGTTTCTCAAATCTTATATAATCCTGGAATGCAGTTGTAGTAGTAGTAGTTGTCACGTGAAATGCAAAACAGTGCAAAATTGCTGTTCTTCAAATTCACAGGCACCGGGTAGGCCTGAGCAGCTACCTGAGGTTTCGCTCTTCAGTCCTGCGGGTCTGTAAATAACCTCTGTGTAATCCAGAATTGACTGTTGAAAATGAACATGTGTGACTTAATTGCATTTCTGGGCCCATAACTTGTTTTGTTCCCAAGTCTGTTCTTTGGGGGCGGATATACATGCAGCCTTTCCTGCAAAGGGTTATGTTTATTTGACTTTTTTTTAATGTCTTACGACATGAAAAGTTAGTAACTGCTCTTAATCATTTTCCTTTCTGGCTGTAAGCGGTTCTCTCAGCTGCCTGATCAAGCAGAAGAAACGTACACACAGTAAACTGAAACAGTTGCATTTGATGTATATAAATCATATGCTCACAAGGCAACAAAAACTCAGTATGAAAAGCTGCACATGATACATAGTATATACCTAAAAAGGGGCAGCCTTAGCACTACCGCAGTGAGAATGTCACTGACCTTCTGTCTTAGGGCCTTAACTGCACATATGAGGACACCAGCCTTTCCTTAACCTTCATTCCTGCTTTTTCGGTGCACATCACTGAAATTAGCATTAAGGTAGAAGGTGCATGTGAAATAGTGAATAAAAGTGTATGTGTTGAGGTAACAAGTCCATCTACTTCACAGCAGTTAGTATTTGAGTACTAACATTATGTGAGTATTTAAATTGCTCTCAGGGTGTGGTTTCATACTGCAGTTAAACTGATCTAATGATGAGAAGGCACTGATGGAGGTGGCTCAGTCTTCTCTCCAACCACGTGCTCCTACTTGCAGTTTCTTCCACTTGTCTAATGCTTTTGTACTCTACTGGTTCCAGGGACTATACAAGTAGAAAATTTCAATCTTTTTTGTTGATTTTTATCTCTGTATCAGCTAAGAATGAGGGTGAATGAATGTCAGCTCTGGCATAAGGAAAGAGGCATGAAAACCATTTGCTGATAGAAGGAGAGCCTTCTCCTTTTAGGGTGACCAGGTATTTCACTTGTTGCCTAGCATAGGCTTCTTGTTTGCTTCAACCATGAGAAGTTGGAGCTGTGTTATGCTGGCACTGTCATTCAAACACATGGTGAGCTGGTTGAGGGAGCTTGTTTAGCCAAAAGCTGGGTGGTTGTCAAGTTATTTTTATCGTAACTCAGTTACCTGTGCATTGGTGTTTGTGTTAGCAAGTAATGTAACGCAGCACAAGTGACTCTGAGAACCTGATGTTGACCCTGTATATGCATTTCACAAGTTCTGCTTTGACAAAGGTCTGGTGTGATCTTGTAGACTGTTAGCATTAGGTGTGTTCCTAGAGTGCATCTTCTAGGTCGCTTCATAGAAAAAAAACATAGTAGCCTGTTGTGAGGTGCTTCTGTAGTATGACCTGGAGCAGTGGGACGCACGGAAGATTTGCTTCAAATGCATTTTCCATGTCTGACCTAAAATGCTAATGTAGATGTGCTGTTGAAGTCAGTTCTCGGTCCCTCTGTGCTGCCGGTGAAGTTGCTTGTAGAAGCTATCATCGGATGGAACAACAACAAAAGTTCATCACCTGTGTGTGAAATTAGTACAGTGGTTGTCCTGTTTGTTCAATCTGTGCAATTCTTATTTAACTGACTGAATCACCAAATTTTATGAACTACCATTCTTGGAGTATGAATTCCAGAAACTTTACAAGATAAGAATAAAATCAGCTGTGCATATGATACTCATCTGAAATTAAGGAGTACAGCAATACTACCGAATGACCAATACAAGAATTTGCATGCGCTTTCTCTAACAGTAGTGAATTACCATCTCAAATTTGACAGTGTGTGCCTTAGTTACTTGACTTGTGATTTTTTTGCTACAAATTCTTTGGAACGATGAATGAATTGTACAGTTACCCTTGTTCTGTTTTAATTACAGATGTGCCCATATTAGCCCATTTAAAACCTAATGTAAAGCCTATCTTTAGTCTTTCTCTTGTTATCCAATTTGAAATCTATTTCATTTCTAAGGAGTCTGCAGGGACAAATTAATTTTGATCATTCTTGTCATTGATGTAGAAATGACTGCCACTGCTTGTTTTCCTCAAACTCTGTCGGAGTTTTTTGCCTTCACATCAGGATTGTAAGAGCGCATACCTGTGATGCAGCTTCTTCACTGAAAGGTCCAGACCCCGAGCACAGAGCCCTGTTCACCAACTATGCTTTCTGGGCAGTGCAGGAAGTCAGCCAAGGTGCAGATGTATGTGGTCTTCTGTTGTCCTTGTGCCAGTGGAAGCTGAGCCAGGGAGTGCTTTGGTATACCTGTGTGGTGGAGACATGCAGAAGATTAGATCTAACTATGATTAATTTGCTGAGTTCATCATCTTTTCTGGGCTGGTGGGCTAAGAAGTTGGAATGCCTTATGCATGCAGATCCGTCCCTTTCACTGTTGGCATTTGGAGTATATTTAAAAATTCATAGCACTTCTAGATCTCAAAAAATGTGTGCTGTGTAAAAACAAACAGCAACAAAAAAACCACTTTCTTCTAATTATAACTTCTGCATAAACTGCAAACAGGCCCAATTTTTAAATAGCCCACTAATTATATCCGGCATATATTTGGTTTGTTTGTTTTACTTTAAAAGCTATAAGCTTTTCTACATTTTAAAATAAAATTAGTTTAAAATTTCTAATAGCTGATTATTAAGGCATTCCAGTGCAGAAACGTGTAATTATATTTAGTATTTTTCTTATTTGTACTATTTTGTTAGCTTCAGCACCATAAAGCTGATGAGTAAGTAGCTCTTTATAATTATAATCATATGTAATCTATACACATAATCCATATAACGCTTGTTATGTATTATAGGGATGTTTGTCTCTACTTGATGCTGTATCCCAGTTCTCATTTAGGAATCTGCTGTAATTGCAAACAGTTCCTGGGTCTAAAGCTGAGAATATTCAGTTTGTGAATTGCCCACTCTTTCCTAAAATGCAAGTGCAGAGCATTTTTCTTTTATGTCAGCTGAGCTGAGTTAAACTTGTTTCTTGTAAGGATGAGATATTTAAACAGCCTGCTTTCTGTTAGTGCCAGAAACTGCTTAGTCTTTTGTATGGCAAACAGGTATTGGAAAGATTATCCTGTTACAAATTAGAGATGAAATAATGATTTTCCTGTGTCCTGTGCCTACCAAAGGGTTCCCAGAGGGAGGATCTCCAGATAGAGATTCTTCCTCCTGGGGAGTCAGCCCTTAAATGGGGTCTAGGAGGGGTGGATCCATGCTTCCGGTCACTCAGGTGAAACTGCGTTCACCTGTGCCCCTGCAAGTGACTCAGTGCTCGCCTCAGGTGGTCAATCAGAGGTTTAGGCCTTGGTTCAACAGTTCTCATACAGTCTTTGTATCCTGCGAATTGTGCTTTGCTTTTTCTACAGAATTGTGGTACAAATGTTTTACACAAATGTTGTTACTTTCACAGAGACTGCTGGGCTGCAAATTGTTTTCTCTTCACAGTTAATTAGTTTGAGCAGTCTCATATCTCAGCAGCATTTGCTCAGAGAATAATCATTGTTTTTTAAACCAAAAGCAGGAAGCCGATGGCAAAACTTTAGTGCTGTAGATAAGCTCTATTAGGCTTACATTTATTTTCGGCTGATTTCTCATTGTAATTGTTTTTCAGCCTTTGAAATTGACCGGAATTCATAATTCATAGAGCATAATCCCCTCATAATTCCATATGCCAGCACAGCATTCAGAAAATTTCAAGTATCACAGCTCAGCTTTGTTTGAAAACGGTTGTGTTTTTTTTCATGTGCCATCAGAGGACAGGAGGGGATGAATAATACCCATTCTGACATGGCAAAATCTGTTCAGAAATATGGGGAACTTTTGTGAGAAACGCAGCTGTCTTAGAATCAAGTTACAAACTTGTGCTGTAAACTCAGTCTAATTCTTTTGTGTTAAACTGTTGAACACTCCCTCCACCCCTTGAAAAGCTGCAAACCTGCCTTCATCTTAGTCTAATCTTCAATAAATATTATTTTGGATACAAGGGGGCTTGGAACTAGATGATCTTAAGGGTGCCTTCCAACCCAAACCATTCTATGATACTGTGAAAATTGTAGGACTTCACTGGCAGTCTCCATGATTTTTCAATTCTGTTTTCTAGTTTTTAAAATGCTAGCTCTTGCTGACAAGTTTTGCATGTATTAGGTCATAAATATTTGCCATGCAAATTAGACCTCCTTAGGAATTTTTGGACCTTAACGTAATTCAGCTCTTCGCCTAAATGAGTTCAAAGGATGTAAGCAATGGATTGACTGTCAGACTTTTTTTTAACTTGAGTTTGTGTAGTGATTATTGTATGAAGATACATTTCCCGCTTGCTCTTCTTTCTTCACTATTTCTCTAGATGGAGCATTAAGCCAGCAGTGCTTAGTCAAGCACTAATTTACAAAATCAGTACTCACTGTTTGTGATGTGTGTTTTTCTGACTGGGGTTGTTGTCTAAACAGACCATCCCCTGTACTTGCTATAGGAAAAGTACATTAAAACTGTGTATAAGCTACCTGTTTGTGTATAAAACAATGCTTTGATAGATTAGAGGGCTTTGGAAAGATGACAGCTTGACCTGAATTTTTAGAATGATTAACTTCTGAGATCTAACATGCTCCCAAAGTGTATTAACAGAGCAATTAGCAGACTCAGCTTTAAACAAGTCTCTTTTTCTCCAGTAATTCTGGAAGGGGTTGACCAGCACAGGGCTGTACAAGAGTTTAGCATTACTCCTGCTTCATAAATGTTGTAGAAAAGCTTCTTCTTATGGCAGCAAGCAGTGACGAAGGAATTTGCAGGACAAATGCTCAGTGTAGCATGGCAGGAACACCCAGAGTTAGGACATTCACATGACCTCCCCTGAAGAAACTTGCATGATTTATTGTTATAGTAAGAATTTGAAATGCTAAATATGTTGTTGCTTTAAAACACCTCTTCAATACATAACTGAACTTAGATGCCTTCTCAGTGATTGTATGGCTACTATGGCTGTTATCATTTGTTCTGGAAAATACAATCACTTGAGTACGGTGGAATCATCCTGGGAAACTGAAATTGTTACAGGCCGATCCAGTTACTGAGAGTTGGTGCTGAAGTGTGTTTCCTCCTCCTATTGCTTGAATTCTTCACAGTACCATCGTGGAAAGGAGATGTGCTTTGTTTTGAATGGAAATCTTAGTGGCCTGATGTATTCATGTATCTTTCTGATCTACAGAGGATTAATTTGGGCAGATGTACTTTGTGGATTTGCAACTACTCTTGATGTGACGTTCTGTTCAGTCGCCTCATTTCTACTTTTTCTGCACCTCCAAAATGCAAAGCATTACAACTTTCTTGAGGCTGCAGCCTTGCAAGAAGTTTAGAGGCACATGAACAAATCATTGCCACCAACCACATGCTTCCTTGTAGTTGCTGAAATGTTTGTTGGTTGAACAGTAGAAGGATTCCATTTAATAAAACAGCAGATAACAGAGTCACTTTTTGTAGGCTTACTGAGTGGAGTAATCATACTGTGTGATCAGATACATGAGAACCAGCTAATGCTCAGGAGCGGGGAATTGTGCAACTGAGAGCTGAGGAAGGAGGAGTAACATAACAATGGTGTGACTGAGCAAAGAGCTATTTAGGTTAAGCAGTAATGTAAAATTGCATAGGAAGAGGAGACAGGTATGTGGTATATCCCTTTTTAAAAGAACCTTTCTTTCTTCGTCTCTAGGTCTCTAGACTGTCTTTCACTGCTTCCAATTCTTTTCCTTCCCAGTCCTCCTTGCTGCCTTATTACTGTTATCTTTCACATGAGCGCCTACTCCACCAGAAAAACAGCACTTAGAGAGCTTCTAGGTGCAAGCAGAGAGCAACTTTACCCTGAGTTATTCCAGCTAGTATTGTACACAGTTTAGTTAGGAGGACAGTAGTTGTTTTGTGTGTTCATCTGGCTATCTGGATTTTCCTTTGTTGGTGCTATTAAGTATGTCAGAAAGGATATGCTTTTTTATTTTGTCCCACTTTTGAAGATATTTGGCAATAATTTGTTTAAGAGTTAGGATCTGCTGGGGTAAGTCTGTGGCTCTAAATCAGTAATCTTTGGAGAAAGGGCCTCTCCAAATCACTCTCATGATCTTGTGGTCAGTTCAAATACATGCAGGGTATATCTACCTCACCTTTATGGTAAGTGTATGGCTTATGTACATCTGTGTATGTATAGATGATGATTAGCAGCCTTTATAATGAATAATCAAAGCAATAAGGGAACTTTGGAGGTTTGTACGAGAGGCTAATAGTGAGGAGATTCTTGTGTATGCCTGCTACAGCTTTTACAGGAGCTGTTAGCAGGACCAAAAGCTTTGACTGGAAATGGAAAAATTGAAGCCACTGCGTTAGGAAGTGTCATCCATGAATGAGTCTTTAACACACCATTGACATGTGTGCTGTCAGGAACAACAGGAGATGTTGCAGACCACTTCTGGAATGGGATGAGGTCAGGAATGTCTCCTGAATGTATTTTTTGTTTGGAAAAAGCTGCTCTGTGCTGCTTTCTTTCTGAAACTGGAGGTCAGATATGTCAGGCCACAGTGGTTTGGGTATGTAGATTTGCCTTGTCAGTTCAATTTGCAGTATGTACTCCCTGCAGACTCGCAAAGTTCTCCTGCTACCATACTGATATGTTGTCTCAAGTGAAGAGCTTCCCACTTCAGAGGCCCTTTTATCTAACGATGTGGATTACTCCTTACAATGAACTTTAATCTGTTTTAGGTGTTTTTTGAGTTGAGCTGTGAGCAGTGCTGGTTGTGCCTCAGGGAGTGCAGATTTAAGGAAGGGGAAAAACTGGTGGGCAGCAGCAGCTGGGAGAGGAGTGAGAAAATGTGAGGAAGTGGTCCTGCAGTCCCCAAGGTCAGCACAGAAGGAGGACAGGAGGTGCTCCAGGCATGGAGCAGGAGTTCCCTACAGTCCAGGAGAGGCCTATGGAGGAGAAAGCTGTCTCTGTGCAGCTCACAGGCGCTGTGCAGAGCAGATCTCCACCTGCAGCTGTGGAGGAGCCTGAGGTGGAGCAGGAAGCCTAGGGGAGCTGCTGTCCATGAGGGACACTCCTGAAGGATGGGCCCTGTGGTATGGAGCTGTGTTGGAGCAGTGTTTGAAGAGCTGCAGCCTGTGTGAAACTCAGCTGGGATTAGTTTGGAATGTCCTCCCATGGGAGGGACCCCATGAATTTCAAGGGCCATGAAGAAGAAATGAAGCATTATGGACTGACCATAGCCCCCATTCCTTTTTCCCTTCCGCTGTTTGGGATAAGGAGGTATAAGAGGGTGTGTAGGGAGTAAGGTGTTAAGTTTTACTTCTCACTGTCCTTGTCTGTTATCAACAGACAATAAGTTAGGTTAATCTTCCTTACCCTGCGTCTGTTTGTACCCCTGATGGTAACTGGTGAGTGATCTCCCTGTCCTTGCCTCAACTGGTGAGTTTTTTTCATCATGTTTTTTTTCCCTCCTGTTTTTTTGGAGTGTGAGAGAGTGAGAAATGTTGTGATACTGAGCTATCACACAGTGATAGTGTATTATATATTTATGAAAATTAGATTTTAT
Source organism: Bambusicola thoracicus (assembly GCA_002909625.1). NCBI lineage: Eukaryota > Metazoa > Chordata > Aves > Galliformes > Phasianidae > Bambusicola > Bambusicola thoracicus. The sequence continues at coordinate 15,744 of PPHD01015455.1, forward strand.
ATGTAATATCTGTGGGGGAAAAAAATGCTCCTTTTGAAGTGAAAGGTCTAAAATACAACTAGCTAAAAAACAGTGGAAATATAGCACATTCATTTTTTTATTGTAGTATTCAGTGCATTCAGTAATTAAAAGAAGCATTTATTTTGTGCATGTGTCATGGCAGTATTTCGTACGTTTTTGCTGCTTTTCTATTAACAGAACAAAAACTTGACTCCAAATCTGCCAACCCTTACTGAGGGCTGTCTGAGGGCATGGACACCCCTGTAAAACAAATTCCAAAATACCAGGGCAGAATCATTTATCTGAGAGTTAAAAATAGTGGGTCGTTTTTTGAACAGCTAATTAACTTA
>PPHD01015457.1:0-16092 GCA_002909625.1 Bambusicola thoracicus
AAGGAGGCTGTGGATGCCCCATCCCTGCAGGCATTCAAGACCAGGCTGGATGTGGCTCTGGGCAGCCTGGTCTAGTGGTTGGTGACCCTGCACATAGCAGGGGGGTTGAAACTCGATGATCATTGTGGTCCTTTTCAACCCAGGCCATTCTATGATTCTATGATTCTCCTCAATGGAAATGAGATGCAAGATTCCTGATTTAAACAAACAAACAAAACAACAACAACAACAAAATCCTCCGAATAGCTTAACAATTTTTCTCTGCACATCTCCTAGTTGGTAATCCTTCTTGAAAGCACAGTTAGCAAGAATGTCTTTTGGATCTTCTATTTTTCAATTTAGTTGTTGGAAGACATGGATGGATCTTAATTGAGACATTGCTAATTAGGCATATGTAGCCCTTGGTGCAGTATGTGTAGAAGGATTGGACACTTGGCCAAATCCCTCCTGTCAACCTTCACCTTTTCTTCCCTGTCTCAAGAATGTGGTGAAAAGGAGGGAGCTGTTTACCTCAGTCCTACCCCAAAATCAAATAAGTACATAAGTGGGGCATGCACCTGTAACTTGAATCCAGGACGTGCCCCTGGGCTCAAGCATCTTGGAATATATATCCTGGAAAATACTGTCCACCACCTGTGTCCACTGATATTAAAGGCTAGCCTGAATATGTGGCATATATGTAGAAAAATAGAATGAGCATTTACAAGAATAAGAGCCTGTCCCCTGAAAGTATGCTTCCTTGATCTGTTGAATTTACTTCTTCATTACACTGTGGTGAAGACAGTTGTTATAGAGCAACATACTACAGTTGTTCTTTCAAACTTATGTAACCAAGACAATTTTAATATGTAAATGTTACTACCTGCTTTTCCTGCTTTTTCTTTTGAACTGACCATCACTGCTGTTGTTTTCTTTCTATTTTAAACTATTACCAAGCAGAAGAGAGGTGTAAAGCTTCAGTGAGAAGCTACTGAACTAGTTATGGTAGTACTTTGATTTCAGTGGTGTTTAAGGAGACCTTATAACTGGTTATCAACAAAACTCAGCCCCTCATGTATCTGCATCTGTTGTCTAAATTATATTGTCAGAAAGGCATCCAAGTGTGATTTGGCAACAAGAAAGGAAGAACCTACCTCTTCTCTTAGGAGGTACATGCAATAATCGCCTATCAAAATACTTTCTGAAAATGAAAGTTCCTCTAGGGCTGTGATTGTAGAGGACTTCCTCCAGTCATTAAAACGTTTCTGCGGTCCTTCCCTACAATCATTTTACTTTTCAACATTCTTTTAAAATGAAAGACCTCAGAACTGTGCACAAGAGCCAGACTGACATCTCACAACCACCAATGGTAGTATCAAGTCCCTATTATCAACTACTCTATTTATAAATGTACTGACTGAATTAGATCTCAAAGAGCGAGATAGTAGTTTGGTTCCATTTTCATTTGCTTGTAATTTCTGATCCTTAAGTAACATTAAGTTCATTATTACTTTTGTTGTCTGTGGCCATAGATGTTGTGTTGTTCTGGCATTTGTCTGTGGGTTCACAGATTGTGTAGCTAGTAAGAGCACCTGAAATCAGTTGGACTTTGCCACTTTGCTTCATGCAGTGCCTAGAGTAGAAACCCCTGCAAAATGGGGTAAAAACTTAAAACTGCCTTTATGAAACTACCACTTTCACGTGAGTAGGGATCTTTTCTTCTTTCTTTTGAAAAGCAGAAATTCTCACGGACATACTGTGATAAGGGGCAAAGCCTTTCAGGAAGGAAAGGGCATGGCAGGGGAAGTAAGAAAAGCGATAAAGGGACAGAAAATCCCAATGCAATAGTACTGAAGACCACTGCTAAGAATACTTGACTCCTCGACTTCACTCACCTTCTTCTCTACTCTCAGATTATGGTTTTCATTGTCACAAACACTTAAATTTTAACAGAGATTTCCCCAACTCCTAAGCCACATTAAACTTTTATTTCATCTTACTTCCAGGTTAATCAGGAAAACTAACTTTATGTTGTTTTTCTTTTAATTCTAAAAGTTTTTAAAATGCTATATTACTATATAATTCCTTGTAAATATATTAACATTCAATTCCGTTTATGCTGAAAAAATTTATAAATATCAACAACTATTATTTTAAGTGTATGCGCACTAAGTTTTTGAGGAATAGTCTTAAGAGGAATTAAAGGCTAGGTATATTCCTTAGTGTATGTTGTTTGATTTTTGTATCAGATCACAAGTTCTTGCAGTCCTGCAAAGTCTTATTCATGGGTGACCCAATGATTCAGACAGGAATCGTCTATGAGTGGGACTACAGGAAAAGGTTTTCAAGGTGATGCAATGAAGAGTGATGTGGAACATATGCAGTAAACCCATTTTCCACCCATAACAATTTTCACAGTCAGTATACAGCTTTGAAAGTAGACCATCAGGTATTAAATATATGCTAGCTATGATGCTACAAGTCAATCATTCCAAAGCTTCTCAGGTTGACATGAGTACTGTGTCACCATAGACAGCTTTTTGGAAGAATGCAGGATTAGTAGTGAAACTTTTACTGTGCCTTCAACTGTGTTTGCATTGCAGCATAACTTTTAATTGCATAATTTCATATGAATCAGATCATTCAGTATAAAATTCAAATCAAAACACAGAAAAAAAAATACCACTACCTCCAGCACTGACACAACATGTTTCATGGAGCTTATTATAGGTTGTGAAGCCTCTGCTGTGAGGAGTACTGCTACAGAAAACTACAATAAAACAGTGATAAAATCTTTTTAAATTTTAACACGTGAGTAGAATAAGATTGATTATGTTGTTTGCTGAATTCTACTCTCAATTTTATCATCACTAAAATCTCCTGCAAGCTCCTCTTGATAGTCAGTATAAACGTGTTAGTCCTTATGTTGATTCACAGACCTCATTTAACATATACATTTTCCACTGGTACTAACGGGATTTATGTTACTGACAAAAGACAATTCATAGTGAATATCCCTTGTAAACCCAGTAATTTCAATGATTTTTTTTTCTTCTGAATTGTTCTGTGGATTAGGGTGAAATTAATGAACCTCCGTTCACCTTCCTCTTTGCCCTGATATCACAGAACAAGCTGGGCTGTGCTCCAGTAAGCAGTAGTTTGTACTCCTGGCAAAATTATCTTCTGCCATCAGTTCCCTAGAGAGCTGAATTTATCACAGCTACTAAATTTGTGATCAGTTACTCTCAAATGGGATTATTCTGATGCATGGATTGGAAAGGGTCTCGGACTGGAAGGAGGATTGGGAAATCTTATCTAAATTTCTTCCATCTTCAAGCTAGTGGGCCTACAACTCTTCTGAGTTATTCGGAGATTTTGTCTGTGAAAACTCTAGAAATTAAACCCTTTCTTCTACCAGACCAAGCTAATACATGTTTACAAAGAATATAGATAGAATATAGATAGTTCTTTAAAATAATTATGTTTGAGTGTAGAATCTAAATACAACACATATCCTGTTATTGGCAGTGCAAGATTTGACTTTCATTTCAGTTTACAATTCCACCTATGCTAAGTGTAAATACTACTTGCTGTCTTTTTCCTGTATTCTTAGCAAAGAATAATTAAATGGTAAGTCTGTTTAAGATATGTGAGTAGGCCCAGGCAGAGTGGCAAGGGAAATAACATTATTAGCATATAAAAATTGTAAGTTCTGGGGTATTTTTTGATTTCTTGGAACTCCTCTTTCAGAGTAGTGGAAGGTGAGATTCTGGAATGTCTTTAGTGAGAAACTGAAATGCCATGTTGTGCATGTTGCTGCTTTTCTTCTGATCTTGAGCAAAAAATGACAGGGCAATCAATATACACTTCAGTTCTCCACTGGGAGACTGCATGTTGGGAAGCGATGAAGGCTGTTCTTCAGCACAGAACTTACATGTGAAGTCATGTGGGGTCTTAGGACAATAAAGAATTCTCACTCATCCAAGAGTTCAGAAGGGATGCAGTCCTACTTGAAGTGCAATAAACATCATTTCTGTGATGTTTGAGATCACAGATCTCAATCTCATCATATCTCACCTGTGACCTGCCCAATAGGAATTGCAATTAATTTGTTTTAAATGTGTTGCCATAATTTAGGCAGAAAACTAGGAAATAAATAATGGTAAAGGTGAGCATATGGCCAAATTAGAAAGTACGGGACATTTTGAGACAAACCAAAACCAACACATATATATGTGATGACCTTAAATATTAATGAAATAGACCCAATGCACACAGCAAACACTTAACAGTTCACATGATAATTCAATCCTTTTTATTAAAATGAAAACTTTTTTCTTTAAAGTGTTTTTATAATTATGATTTTTGAGAAGCTAATAATATTTTTCTGAGGACTTCATATATTTCAACGGTATCCAGAAGTGTAAAATACAATCAGTGTCTTAACTGAGGACTGTATAATGACAGCAAAGTTTTCCCGGTTTTCTCGGTTTTCCCATTAACCATTTGCAGAGTTTGTGTACAATCCTGAAGGGTGTACAACAGTCCTTTGAAAGCGGCTGTATCTTATCACCTTATAGCTATGTTGGCCTGCATAGAAAATAAGGATTTTTACAATTCCAAAAAGCATGTGCCAAATGCTCCAGAGACATCTATTCTTGTGTGAGAGACTGAACTAGATAACCATACTCAAGCTAGAAATTGTAGAACAGTGCAGAGACTCTCAGGTTGTAAGCTGACCAGATGAAGAATTGCCAGTTTATTCTAAGGAAATCTGAGTCAACAAAACATGATCATTTCTGTTGATTTTGGGTAGTATGTCTTAGATTTGAGGAGCTGAGAAGGGAAAGAAGATAATACTTTATCATTTTACATGCACATGTGTAGATTTTAATGTTCTGTGTTTCCTTGAGAGGAATCCCATGGTGCCAATTAACCTAACTTATTCCAAAACAATTTGCTGTTTGGAAAGAATAATTTTCATTGTGGGTGTTCCATGAAATTGTATGCCTTATACCCTGTTATTACTGAGACGTGTGTAGTGCAATTGAGAGTGCCAGTTTCTTTTCCATGCACTGCATAGATTATAGCTGTATCCCACACACAGTGCTAGATAATCCCTACTTTAATTTTGTTATGTGTACAAATCCTTTCTGAACATTTAGCGGTTTTAAAAATGTAAAAATCCATCATCTCCTGAAACTGCTTTTGTTAAAACCGAAAGCTGAATTTAGAAGTGATCAAAACCAATGAAAAACATGGTAATTATCTACTTAAAATGAAATTATTGCGTTTGCTGAAATATAACAGGCAGATCATGATATCCAACACAAAATGGCAAAGAAGGAATAAGGTTACGCAGAAAATTCCATGGTTTTTAGCCAACAGTTTCAACCACATGTTTTTCTTTAATGGGAGGAGGCTTAACAGTCCACTAAGGCTCCATGATTCATCATCCCTTTAAGCTCTTGGACACCCCAAATTCTGTAACGAGGTCCTAGAATACTTCAGTGAACACCTAGTCCAGGGAATACATAAAAGCACAAAAACATTACCCACTGTCCTTGGGAGTTTTGTACCTTCACGTCCATCATTGCTATATGAGTCCTTCTGGTGTTATATCCCATGTACCATGCCATAAAGAAAACAGGTAATTTATTTGTCTTAAAAGAGATTCAGAATTGAAAAACGCACACACTTTTATAGTTAATACAGCCCAACTGCTATGCGTACATGTACTTTCCCAAAATGCCACAGAACAGTTTTCTTTTATAACTTCTTACACACATTTTCTCACAAGCTCTTAAGTCCTATTCTTTAGACAGGATCAGCAAGTTGAATTGAGGGAGGAACACTTCCTCTGAAGATCACTGCTATATTATCGTGTTTTCCACCCATTTTATTTCCTTCCCAGTAAAATTGGACAAAATGATCTGTCCCTAATTTTTGTATATAATTCTTGTTTTAAAAAACTGTCAGAACTTTTTTTCCCATTACTGACAAAAAACCCTCCAAAAGATGAAACCACTTAGTAGCTGACACTTAGTTTTGGTCACTGTCAGTGCATACTCATATTGCTGGAATTTTAAAATAAATTAGTCCATAAATCTCAATAAAGTGATATTCTCTCTTAGATTTAGCTTGGAAAATGGAATATACAATCTGTGGGAGAGAGATTCAACCACTTGTTTTCAATTTACAGCAGATATTTTTTAAAACCTTGATCTATCTCACTGGCATTGAATCTCAGTCCCTACAGCTGAATTGCAACAACTTTAATTTATGTAATAATCATTACTTCTATGCAAACTGAATGCCCTGAGAAAATAGGAAAGAGGGAGTAATTCACTAGAGTTTTGTATTTTGACATTCCTAAAAAATGTGTCAATTTCTATCAGCTAGACTCTCAATGATTGTAGCAGCTCAGAGACTGCATACCAGAAGTGCTAGAGATGAATGGACCGGATTCACATTGGTAGTCTGATGACTTTTTTTTTTTAATATATTAAACTACATAAGAAAAGTAGTACTTACTTAAACCAGTAGTACCCATATTATTTTTGGAATTGTGATAATCTTGCATGAGGAGTCATGTTAGGAGGAAGTTAGCACCTTTAAGGTAATAATTTCAAGTTCTTCCATGAATAAAATGAATGCCTTTCCTTTAAAATTTGAACGTTCAATTGCATATTATGAATGCAAATAGTATTGTACACATCATAGGAGCCTAGCAAAAGGTGTAACTAAGCACAATTGAGTCTGCTTATGAAGTCACTGTTTGGGTATACTAATGAATGCAGCAAAATCTCGAATGCTTTAAGGTCTAGTCAAATAGAATTTCAGATGAAAAGAAAGGAAATGCAAAATGTTGGCAGCTTACATTACAGATAATTTCCTCCCCTATAGCTGTCTTACAGGCTATGACAGGACAGTGACTTTCTGAGGGAAAGAGCAAGAAGCCAATGGTGTCATCTAAAAAGCATGTCTGTGCATGTGTAAATAAATTGGTAAGATAACAAGCCATACAAGTTTGCCCCTACAGTTGCTTGTAGGTCACTGAATCACTATAAAGTCCTGCCACAAACTGTGCAGTTCCAAACGTTATTTCTAAAGTCTGAAGCAACAGACAAATCCAAAGGTAGCAAGTGTTAGGGAACAGCCGAGTAAAAACTAGTGTCTGCCAGTTTTCACCCCCTCACCCTCCTCACTGGGGTAAATCAAAACCACAACCAATATCCTTGTTTCCCCAAAGGTCAGTGGGGCTTGGAAGGCCACAGATTAAAACGGATAAGCCCTTGTATTTCTGAAAGTTAAAAAAAAATAGCAATCAGTTAATTTAGCAGTAAATTAAGTTCTTGAAACAGAAACTTTCAAAAGTGTGGGTTTGCTGTAGATTAATAAGCCAGTATTTTGCTACTTACAATATTTTGCATTTCTTATAGGACGATAATCTCCTTTTAAATTATATAGATATTTTGATAATTTCACTTTGAAATAGTATACTAAATCCATGTTGCACAGTTGAAAGAAGGAGAATAGTTAAATGTAAATCAACTAAGACTATTTTGACTAAAAAGTATATGCATTGTATCTGCATAAATATTTCAACTTCCAAGAACAAGTATTCTAAGTGAAAAAGAGGCAAATGACTAAAGGAAATTGACTTAGCTACTTACTAACTAGTAACTTTTCAAATCACTTTATATGAATAGCTTAACAAAATCCCTGAAAGGAAGTGCTATTCTGCTGTCAATGCTAGTGCTATTAAAAAATAAAAACTTACCTTTTAGTAAGATTCAAGAATTCCTTCTTTTGTTCAGTAGAACAAAAAATACCTTGAACAATCAGTGAACAATTTAGGAGGTGAAATGAAACAATGAAACTGGAATCCTTTGTACTGAATTTGATTTCTTTGATTTTCTTAGATCCTATAATTCATCAAAATATTTATTACACGTTTTCATACAAAAGAAAGAGAACATCTGATTCATGATAGATTCACAATCTACGAGATATTTAATAAAGGGGAGGCTTTTGGAAAAAAAACAAAAACAAAAAACAGCACCAAAGAGAAGCACCAGGTTTCAAAACAGTCACTAATTGTGTACTAATTGTTTAGCAAACGTATATATACCAGTGAACAGTGATAAAGTGCAAACGGTATTGCTTATATAATAGTATTACTCTGTCTGCAGTGTTTAGAGAAGCTACTAAGGCTGGGTTGTACAAAATTTAGACTTCTTCCATTATGTTTCCTCATTTCCTTTGTTAATTGTCCTGTTCATTTGCAAAAAGTAGAATGGTGCTTTCTTAACGTTGTTCGCAACTACACGGTTCTTTGTGTGATCAAAAACTGGTGGAATTAGAGTTTGTGTTGAGCACATTAAAGGTCCAAGTCTGTGATACTCTGTGTTTCGGTTCTAGCTGTTTGAAACTTTATCGTCTTAATTTTGAAACAGAACATACACTGTGTTGTTCTAATTGCACTGGCTTTTACAAAAGAACTTTGTACTGGATTCAGCCAAGTTAAAGGGTTTCCAAGATCATGGTCTTGGCTCAGGATAAATGGAGCCAATGAGCTAAACAAATTCCTGCTTTCTTGCTTCTTATAGTACTAGAAAAATGGAAAGAGTGGAATACTTTCACTGCTTTATAAAAGTGAAACAATTCTGGAAACTGCAAAAATTTAAGTTAACCGTGTTTATGTCAGCGAGACACCACTTCAGAAATTACTTTTAGGTTTCTTTGGAAACATGAACCACAGATATAAAATTAATGAAGTAAACGTTTCTCCCTTGGTAAAAGTTTAAGAGCAATCACATTTTGATTTAAAACAATAACAAAATTTAGCCTAGTACAGATAAATATTAGTGTTTGTATAACATGTGATAGTAATAGTTGTCTTCCACTCTGCTGAATGAGAATACATGTCTGTATTTGTTTCAACTTCTGTTAGAGAGAATGCTTTTCTAGTGAGTGAGATTTTAAAATTGGGATTGAAATAAATGAGTAATGGAAAAAAAAGAGACTTCTAATCAGGAAAACAGTGTACATTCTTTCAAAGTCATGTTTATAAGTTCAGTGAAGCAGAGGATCTAGTTCAAAGACAAACCATGTTTCAATCTGCTTTTTAAAATTACCATATAGTTCATTAAGAAGGCTTGTTTACAGTTGAATCTTAGCCTAACAACAACTGATTACTTGAGATGCATTGTTGGACGTTGTAATATGCTTTCAGTTGTACTGTATCTCAATTTCTATTTATTACATATCACGGTATCATTAATTTGTAGTTTGGGTTTCAGGTTTACACAGGAAAAAATCAATCATATAATGAACCATCTGCTTTTTCAATGGACTTAGGCTCTCAAACCATGGGAGGATCAGTAATTTGTATGTGCTGATTTTAAATAATCATAGGATATTTAAACCGTAACCATTCATGCTGCACAAACTTGAAATTCAACACCCAGAGTTAGGTGGGTAACTGACCTACTGATTCATGCACACAGAGTAAATTCTGAATTTACAAAACTACATGTGGTTTCACTGACAATTAAGCCCTTTTGACTTTATGCACTCTGATAAGTGCATTGAATAAACAAATACTTCTTGGTGACTTTTTCATGTATATTGTAGCCACGTGTTTTTAAGTCTTCTTAGCATAATACTGGAATAAAGTGCAGACACCAAAGACAATCATTTGCTATAAAAATTCTAAAACACCAAAAGGGAGAATCCAGTCTTGATGCAGGGCCTTGAGTAAAATACATGAGTTGTTCAGGAAGTTAACGTGGTTGAGCCACTAAATAAAAATGACTATAATATAATTAACTTCAACATCCTCCCATGGGATCCTACCATGAGGTAATAATATTACAGTACTTTTCAAAAAAGGAAGATTTTTATATTGAGGAAGTTAGAAATAGCCTGAAGGGGAAAGTTAGGAAATTAAAATCCGTAGAAGCAGCATGGAAGTTGTTTAAAAGTACCTTATTAGACTCAGAGAAAGTATGTATATACTGGAACAATTAGGAATCAAGAAGGTGAGAAATATAGCAAGGTACAAGGGAATGTTCAGGCCCCCTAAAAATAATAATCCTATAATAAAATGGAAATCCAACTCAAGCGACACTAATAGAATGGAATATAAATTCTGAACACCAGAGTAAGGGTTATATCCTGCCATTGTTTCACTGGCAAAGTAAGTAGGAGTTTCCCATAAACATTTATGGTAGAACAACATTCTGATGTCTGAGAGGAAATTTAAAGAACAAATGGAAAAAAATGAATACTTCTGATAGAAGAACTTTCTTCACCTAGGTGATGATCTTTGGCAGAGGCTAGTTAACTAGACTAACAGAGTATAAAAGCAAAAGATACAGCTTGATTTCCTTGTATAAGAGAGAATAGGAAGGACACACCTTTTAGTTCACGTTTAACATTTTCTGTTTCTCCACCTGTAGTCTGTGAAAAAAAAGAGAGAGAGAAAGAAGAAAAGTACTGAAAAGTGCCAGATTAAACCACCCTAAAAAAAAAGTGCTCTAAAGGAAATGAAAATTGGGACGGTTAAGATAACAAAGTTGTACCATTTATTTGCACAGAAAATAACTAAAGTATGTAGAGTTGGCCATAATAGGTCTCTGAAGATCATCTTGTAAACTACAGAGAAGTGAGAGCCTAGAAAAATCCTAGGTGAGAAAAATTAAGGGAATTGTAAAATTAGGTCAGAAAAGCAGCTTGTATGTTAATTTGCTGCCACAAACAGATTTCTGACAAATAATTAGTAAGATAATGAAAAATAAAATAGTTGAGATTTTTAGAAGTTTCTGTACAGTGGTTCTGGGAAAAGTAGTATTAAAGATTGCTAGTCATAAAATAAAAACCTGTTACAATTCAGAATGCACTTGGGGAAGAAAGCTCTATACCAGAAGATTTGGACAGACCTCCATATATTGTCATACTGTCAAATTAGATGAAAAAAAAGAAGAAACAGATAATAGATATCTCGAAACTAGGTTAAAAATGCATAATCTAAGATTATTTTTTTCTAGGAAAACATTTAGTCATTAGTATGCTCACTATGACAGACGATTAACCAAGTGGCAGAATTTTTCTGGTGATACAAGTTTAGAGTACATTGGTAGGAAGTCAAGAGAAATGTTATAAACCTAGGTGATTAAATGGTACGCTAAATTCGGTATAACATACCTCGGGAAGAATCTTTAAACACAGAGTTCTCAACTAACTGTACCCTCTCTTGAAAACATATTTAAGAAGCATCACGTGACAAGTGAGGGTAGCTACCAAAATGTAAAAAAACAGATATAAGGCAATAATTTGAGAAGAGTTTGAAGTACTCTGGAGAACAGCTATTGAACAAATAAGATCTACTAGCACTGCTAAGTGTCATAGTCTCTATAGCTATCAAACATCTTTAATCTGTACTTCAGATTCCTTATCCAGAAATATTCTAGTGACAGTGTTTCTTTCTTTCCTTCTTTTCTGCGGGGAATAAAACCGAGACCTCTCAAAATTGTCTTTTATGAGAAACTATAAGCTGCAAAGCTAAATGAGTTGGGAACTCATTTTGGCTATCAGACTCACCTCTGAAGTCTGCTTTGTATCAGGGTTAGATGCAATAGTATGCATTTCCAAGGCTATCGACAGTGACAAAGGATTATCAAGAAATACTTTTGGGGCAATTGTAAAACTGTAAAATATGATATACAGTACAAGAGATGAAATTCAGAGAAGCAGCTCCAAAGGCACATGTAAGACAATGGTATTTGCTCTTAAAGAGATACTCTGTCCAAATGTGTGCAAGCAATTGTTTGGTAAAAGAGACTCCTTCCTCTGTACTGCTGATCAAGAAAGTTATTCAGGATATGCAAGCTACAGGCTGTAGTCCCTGCCATGAATCTAGTGCTGAATTCCTCTTTCCATTTTAAGGAAACTGTGCGGAAAGCTCTGCAAGCCAAGACTAAAAATTCTAGTTAAAAAAAAAAAAAATAGAACAAGTTCAGCCCACCTTAACTAAACTAAAACTGGATAGATTACGTCTTTACATGGGATATGTGAACTGGTAGTGTAAGACATTTATTTTGAATCAAGCAGTAATGGGATTTTAGGTATTCCTGTGTCATCTACTCTGAGACTGCAGATGGCCATCAGAATTGGGGGAACAGTTGTAAACAATAGTCTTGCCAGAATCAATGACTTTCATTTTTTCTTATTAGGATTTTCCAACAATAACTACCACATAAATGTTTTGCCAATAATTACAGACTGTCATTAGTAATGTAATTCTCTACATTGGGTGCCACACTTAACTGTTCCCCTTGCTGAACAAGTTCCCAAAGGCTTCTTTTACTGGGCTGAACAAGCTCTGCTCTCATAGTATCCCTACTCAGGAACAAAGCTTCAGTCTTCAGCCACCCTACATTGGTGTATCAATATCATTTTCCTGCTGGGCAGTCTACAAAACCCATTGCCATATTCTAGATGAAATCAAATGAGTGCAGATTAATGAGGGGATCGTGACTTGCTCTGCTGGCTGTGTTCTTGTTACTACTGTTGGTCTTCTCTGCTGCTGGACACACTGCTTGCTCATGTTCAGTTTGCTTTCTGCTGACACCCCAAAATCTCTTACAACAGCTGTTGCAAATGTAATAGTATTGAAAAAGGAAAAGGAAAGTCTATAGAAACCTGCAGCTGTAGTTCAAATGCATTCTTTCTCTACACAACCTTGAGGCCAGAGGTAGTTCTTCTCCACTTCAACCTTAATCTAGAGGTTGCCTCCCCTGCGATGTCTTTCTTAGCCTTCTGTCCCTCTTCTCACTGTAATCTCATCCACTGCTTTAATCCTTATAAGGTATACTGGTCCTCTCTCAAGCATTTTTTCAAAAACTGATACCCAAATAAGATTTGCAAGTATATGGAAGTGCACAATACCTCAGAAATAGCAGATGCTGTTCCGCTGTTGACAGTACTGGCTGTAAACTGTACACTCACATAGAAGGGTGTGAAAGAAGCCTCACCACTGAGTATTTTCACCGGAGTGTCTTCTAAGGGGTTGATTTTTAGAACTCTTAATCACTGCTGTAACCAAATACTTAAGACTTGAATATTTATTATATACATAAGGCATTAAATACTTATGGTTGATTTATGGCTTGGGTTAGGATGTTATTTTTGAATAAGCCATATAAAGTACCTTCAATCCTGTCCATTCAGACACTCATGAGGCGGACTCCAAAATCATGAAATTGGCTTGAAAGCCATGTGCTTAAAAAACCCACTTGGAAACAGGGGGAGTGGAAATTCACTGCCTTCATGCATTTTTGCTTAATTTATGTTCTCAAACTTTTTTTGCAGTCACTGAGTCTAAAAGTTTCAAATTAAAAAGCTGAAAATTACTACAATTTTTTTCTGCTCCCTTCTAGTTTCAACAAAATGCTTGCACTTCGCAAGAATTGTAATATAATAGCAAGTATTGGCTACACTATGTACTAAGATGGGCACACACATCTATGTAGCTGAAAATTCCAAAACATAATGAAATATTGGTTGTAATTAACAAGAGAGTGGATTGCTAAGGCTCTGTGGCATGCCTTCAAATGTTTGAGTGCACATTCCTTCCATACACTCAGCTCTGATGAAGTTCATGAGTCCTCCATGCAGTGAGACTGTGGGAGGAGAACATATGAGCAGAGAAACCTACTGGTTTTCTGGAAAATGTGTTGGTTTTTTTTTAATCTTCTGAGAGAAAGGGCAATTTTCATACTATACTTGTTACATTTCATGTGTCCCTAGGAGATTTTCCTCTATCAGTTCCAAGAACAATTGCAAGGAAACATTTGTGACTTTATGAATTTTTAGAGAAACTGAATATACAACTTTTAAAATATGTTTAAGCCATTTTATTTTTATTCTTCAGCAGCTACACAAATTGTGTACAGCCTTTCATTTTTTTTCAGTAGTTGTTTTTTTTCTCCTAGAGGAATATGATTTTCATAGCTCAGCAAGGCACTTTTACTTCTTACCTACCTCATATTTCTCAAAAACAAATTATTCAGGAGTTGGACTCCATGATCCTTGTGGGTACTTTCCACCTTGTGGGCACCTTCCACCTAGGAATATTTCATGATTCTATGAGTATTTTAGCTATTTTGTTTTCAGGAAACGTTCCATTCAGTTCTTGAGTATAGATTGCAATTGGATGAATTCCTTTTTTTTTTTTTTTCCTTTTTTCCTTTGAGTAGAGAAGCAGGGTGTGGTAGTACAGGGTTTTTTTTTTCTAGAAATAGGCACTTATTGGGAAATAATGAATTGAACTATCACGCAATTCTGACAGTAGTCATTTTTTTCTACTCTGAATTTGAATAATTGTCACATTTAGCTAATATTGTTCAAACGCATGTCACCATGTGTAAACAATGACACCATATAAAACAGATGCTCAAGTCTTCCCAGAAAAAAAAAAATAAAGAAAACAGTAATGATGAGTAAGATTTTCTTAGATTTCAAGTTTATATTAAGTGCTGCAGTGTCTTATCTGGAAACATAATCAGAGGAGTTAGGATTAAATTGATCCATACCAACTGTGTAGTGCTTATTTCTAAAAGATGAATAGCACTGAAAGGTAAAATTTGAGTTGATAATTAAATTTAAAATGAATTCAATTAGTATTTATTTGTCTAGATCAAAAGTATGTTAAGGACAAAGGAGCTGATAAGCCAGTCATGATACTGATCAGAGTAGCACAGATGGTCTTGGGAAGGCAACGGGAATCGTGTCTCACCACTCTTTCTCCTCCTTCTTTGCTCCTCTCCTTTCTTGGAGCGGAAAGATCCTTGGCCTTCATCTGGGAAAGGACACAGTGGGCAAGAGATAGAAAAAGCAACACTGTGCATTCCACAGATGGAACAAGACTTGTTTTATGTGAAATACAACTTTGCCACCATCTACGTTGGTATTAGCATATACTATTGCATGGAATTGCAATAATATTGTGGTATTGACCTAACTCTTGTCACTAATAAAGAGCAATGGTGAAATGAAATTAGCACTTTAAAAACTGCGGAAACTTAAGGAGAAGAGAATTTTTAAAAAATAGTATGAAAGGCAGTGGCTGGCCATTCTATATAGACAAATTATCATTAAATAGATAGTATTCTAACTAATGTAAATATAAGGCTCAGATTTGCAATTGTGAGTTAATGTTTGTGGTCAGCTTGAGACTATTCAGGAAATACTGATCGCTCTTTCTATGATTCCTAAGCACATTTTAGCTATGTAAAATTAAACCCTTAACCCAAGGAGTCATTTTTAGAAATGCCCGTTAATGCTTATCATCTCAATGCAAAAGCAACAAAATATGAGACTGTGGCTATTCTGAAACACTTTTTATAGTCTACGTTATTTTAAGGCTTCGCAGGTCAAACTATGATAAATAGACATACATCATATAGAAGGCAATGATGTTCCCTGTATAAAACAATTATGGCACTCATTTCTTTTTAAAGAGAACATAACTGAAAATCATTCTTTTTTTTTTTTTTTCCCCTTCACATGTGAGCACTCAGACTCTATCAAAACAGGACTGAAACTGTGGTTGTTACAGGTGATTACATTTTTGACAAATTGCAACTGCTGTACTCCTATCATTCCTGGTGTGATATTTTTGTTTTTTCAAACAACTCACAAAAATGGCTTAACTTCAGAAAAAATTTCCTAATGGAATCCATTCTGCCCAGAAGGTGTTCTTTTTAACAAATGGGAAACATCACTAAGTTTAACTCAAAGTTTGAGCAATGGAAAGCAACATAGATGATGTCAGACATTACAAATATTATTTGTACTTGCTAGTTTACTTCAAGGGAAATTATGAGAATGACATCATAATGATGACTAATTTTTATTAGTGTTTTCTCTCAGAAACTCTAGACTTACAGTTATATATATATTTAAAAAACAAAACAAACAAAAAGCCCAGCTTTTAAAATACTGTACCTGTTATTCTTTTCTAACACTTCAAAATTTTCTTATTTGTAAAAGGTATTAATATTTTAAAATCCCATTGATGCTCTCAGCTCTTATTCTAGTCATTTG
>PPHD01015459.1:0-16092 GCA_002909625.1 Bambusicola thoracicus
GTCTTTTTAATTTCACCATCTGGTAGTTTCATGTGTGCAGTTTTACAGTCCTTGATAACGCAGACAGCCGGGCTGTGTTTTTTCAGTGGCGACTTGTGGTTTGGGATGCTTCGGTTCCTGCTGTTGTGCTCTGCCTTTCTTGGACTTAAAGAAGGGTTTTCAGAAAGCAACATTTTTGGAGAATCAGATACTTCTTCAGGTGTTGTCAGTTGAAGACTGGCAAGTGAAGGAGCTGGAAATAATTGTGCAAGTTGTGACCAAGGCTGGGGTACGTCCTGCTGAGGCTGGCAGTCCTTGGGGATCCGGGCCTGCCCTGGTGCTGCCCAGTGGCATTTTCCAGGTGCATCCCTGTCTTATGCTGCTGAGTGCTACGTTGCGATCAGGAGGAGAGCTTGAAGGCAGTGCTGTTTTGGAGGAGAGGCTTCTTGGCTGTGTCTCTGTGACTCAACCTTGTGTGCAGGCACTTGAGTGCCCTCGACTACACTTGGTCAGCTGATGGATTGGTCTGGGGGCTGTCTGTGGTGAGACTTGCTGAGGCTCCAGTTGTGAGAAGGAGCAGAGGTAATTACTGACCCTAGGAATTGTGGGCTTGCGGTCCAGCTGACTCAGGTGGCTCAGTGCCCTGCAGTGGGTGGATTGCTTTGTTCAGATACAGTGAGGACTGTCCCCATGGGACTTGTAGGAGCTGCTTCATCCTCCTCCATGCTCATCCCCTTTGCGGCCTTTCTTTCGTTTGCTGCTTTAGGCTGCAGGCTTGTGGTGGCAGAGACCGATGACATGTCTGTGTCCTGCTCAGCACGCTCCTCTCCCGTCAAGCCATTGCAATACAAACAGTGCATCGGGACTGATGGCCAGGTTTGCATTTGCTTAGCACTTTCTTAAAATAAATGGCAATTGCATTACATAATTAGAGAGTAGCAGAGCTGCCCATATTTGATAAGAACATCTCAGGTGACTTCCTCTTTGAAATGCTGAGCTTTCTTCTTGGCGTGAATAAAATTGCTTAACGGCTGCTGTGCTTCTCGAGATCCTGTCTGTACTTGCTGCAGAGAAGAACTTTGCAACCAGGGGCGGTTGTTTTGGTAACTGGAGGTTGCTCTCAGTGCAGCCCGTGGTTACAGCCGTGCAGCTCTGGGCCGAGCTGCCGCGCTCATTTAATGGGAGTTGGCACGAAGGGCCCTGAAGTGTTGAATCTGAAACAGCTTCTTTTTGAAAAGTAAATGTCAGAACCTTTCTCTCCAGTAGAAAGAAAACTGCATTTAATAAACCTTCTTCCCCGACTTCACCAGTGGAAATGCCTGCCAGCTAACACACCAACAGATGTGGTAATGATAACTCCTGAGACTTTTATTGTGAAGCTTCTGGTATGATAGTCATTTCTTTCAGTAAAGCTGAAGATCTGTGGGAATCCCAGCCATCATTCAGAGAAAGGTAGGGAGGAATGACCTGCATAAAACCAAAAACCTTAACAGAAGGAATGCAGAGCAGTGTAATTAAGGCCTCGTGGCTGGCAGGTGCTGCGGAGGCTGCAGGCACACGGCCTGCTGCAGGGGGGGCCGGCTGCCCTCCGCGTGCCTGGGCTGCTCCCTGAGCTCAGTGCCTCTTGGGGTGCTCGGTGCTTCCAGAAGCAGTTCTGGAGCAGAGCACAGCCTCGCTGCGCCTCGTCCGGGGCTGTGGTGGCAGAGGGCCCCTCCTCTGTCTGCACTTCTGTTGGGGCGAGCGTGTCCTGCACACAGAATCATCTCCAGCTGCAAGTGAGGGCAGTGGGGGACCCCTGCGGGTCCGGCTGTACCAGGTAACGGTCCCCGCATTGAGCTCCTGTGAAAGTAACGCAGTCCTTATTTTGTGACTTGCAATTACACTTCACATGGCGAACTGTGTAATTAGTTTGGAAGACTTATGCCTAGTCATTGGTTTATCCTAATCGGCTTTGGCTTTTCCCAACAACAAAGTGAGCTTATTTTCCTAAGCTGAAACAACTCTGCTCCCTTTGTTCCTGTCTTTTATTGTCTCATTCCTTTCATTCTGTTTTACTGCCAAAGTTTTGTTTCATTAGGCCTACAAGTCATTTCCAATCCAGTGGGCTGCTACAATAAGGCCTTTATAGCTGGCTGCCCTGGTTCCCATGTCCCTCCTGGTCGGCCGCCAGCGCCTGCGGTCTGGCACTGCCTTAACCCCATCGCTGCCCGCTCTGCACCCCGGGGCGAACCAGGCCCACAGCACAGGCCAGGCCCACCTGGGCCAGGAGTGCAGCGTGGTGCGTGGAGCTCACTGGGGCACTGATGGGGATGAGCACTTCTGGACCCAGTTGTTGGTACAGCTCTGTTCAGTAATATTCTTCGTGCCGGGTTGCAGCCAGTCCTGGGGGGAGCAGTCTTTTGAATGAAAGTGGGTATTTCCAGCCCATGTTCCCAGCTTGCTGGGAACAGTTTTGTTAAAGGTACGTTTTGGCTGTCCTCGGCTGTTTAGATCAGTCCAGATATGACTGTTATGGAAGAAAAGTCGTATTTTCTTGTGAGGGAGAGAAAACACTAAATTTATATTAATTAAAAAAGTGTTTTTTTAAAGGTGGAGTCTTGAAATATTTGTGTGGACTGCTTTGCATACAGTTATTTTAAAACTGCTGGCAGAGCAGCGCCGGTGGCTCCAGCTGTTCTGCTTGCTTTCACCATCTCAAAGCGGGAGCGTTTGCTCTGTTGTGTCTTTCACAGCAATCCTGAAATGACTTTTGGGAATGGGTGCTACAGCATTTGGTTTTTATTTTAAGGTTTCACAGAACAAAGATGCATGCATTAATTGTGCTTTCTGCTGGGGCTTGCCACCAGCTCCCTCCGACAAATTGCAGGCATGCTTCAGCTTTGCCTGGAATACGTTGTTTCCTCAGGAATGGCTTTTAAGATTTGGAAAACTTAAAAGAAGAGAGGATTTCTGAGTGACCTCTCTGGATCTGAGACGTTTCGTGCAGTCGCTTGTTATTTCCTGTGAGACACAGAACAGACCAGTGGAATAATAATTTCTGGTTTCTGATGTCGGTTTGGGTTTTTTTTTTCCCCGCAAAACTGTTGTGCTTTTGAAAGATTACATTCTTCTGATCTCTCCCTTCTGTAGCCATGGCTTCCTGTCTCGTCGTACAGTTAACAAATACGAGGAGAGTGCTCCTAACCCTCCCTGCCGCCGCCAGGACTGGGGTGCGAGGCGAGCGGAGCTGCGCTCAGCGGGGCTGCAAGGAGCAGAGCGTCAGGATGAGAATTTGCTCCTCTCCTTGTATGCCGTCGTGTGTTGTAACAAAGACAGCAGTGCAAATAATGACTAGTTTAACCTTTCAGAAAGTGCTTTCAGTAACAAGACAAAAAGTCCCTCTACTTTCAGCATGTAACTGCAATGGGAGAGGAGAGGGAAGGAGGTGTGATCCACAGGGCGGATTTTAGCCTAATGGGGTGGTTTACATAACGTGCTTCCTACATGCTTTTCTCTCTGACAGCTGTGAAAATATAAATCAAGAAAGCATGAAAGAAAACTCCTCCTTGTTTGGCAGGGCTGTCTGGGTGTGAATGAGTTAATGCGCCATCGGAGTATTAAGCACTCCACTGGTTTACTTTTCCCTGAGACCTGGAGTGTGGCCTCTGAAGATGTTATTGCAATGGAGTTGTTAGCATGAGAAAGGGTGGTTTGCTCTGGTGCTGTGGTGGGATGGAGCTGGGGCTGAGGCCAGAGCCAGGAGGTGGGAGCAGTCCTGCTGGCATGAAAGGGAAAGCAGTTGATTTGGGCTTGGCATGCAGTCTGAATTGCCTTGTTACATCTCTTGGACATTGCTGTGTGAAGTTAATGGTTAATGGGATACGAGGATGGTCATTCTCAAAGTACTGGCTTTGCAGAAGAATCATTCTTTGATATGAAAGCTGACAGCTTCCCACGTTTTTCAGTACTGTATTTTCATATGCAGTATTTGGGAAGTGGTGACATTTTATGAAATTGAGGGACAGATTTGGGCTCATATTTATGTTCCTGTCTGTAACAGCCCAAGTCCCTGAAATGTGTGATAAATACAGAACAGAGGATGTGCTGGCTTTTTTTTTTTTTTTTTTGCCTCTTTGCTGCTGATGTCACCATTCCCTGCAGAGCAATGCTGAGCTCTCGGCCTGTGTTAAACAGCATTTAGGCCCTTACGCTCCTCTTCCTAAGTTACCTAGGAGTACTTTGGGAGAACTGCTTAATTTGATTCATTGCAGCTCCTCGCACGGAGCCCCACGTGAGCGCGTTGTTGTTTGCAGCCTGTGAGGAGCTGGGAGCAGTGCTGCAGGGCTGCCCCTGTCCTTCCCCACGGGCGTCGATGTCCCACTATTGCTGGATTTCCCAGTTTGAATGTTACCTCTGTGGTACTCTAAAGGATAATGAATATCCCTTTAAATTTTGCTTTGGCATGTGACAAAGGGATCTGGGATGCGGTGGTCCCCGGTGGCCTGGAGCACTTCGATTATTTCTGCTCACTCCCACGCATGCTCTTGCTTTCTTTTTTTAATGAACCAAGGAACTCGATCAGTGCTTAAAGAAAGTTGGTGTTTTCACTGTCTCAATGAGAGGCTGTACACAGGAAGTCAGTTTTTAGGTGGTCTGTAACGACGCGTGCTTTGTGGAAGTGGTTTTGTTATAAATTAGAGGTTGGTTTCTACCTGGATTTTATGAAAAGAGGAAATGTTGAGGCAGGATTTGCGGGCAGGGCGGCTGTATCAGAGTGCAGCAGAAGTGTAAAGCACGATTTTATTTCCTTTCTTGCTTTGCTTAACTGAAACGGCACGGCAGCTTTTGTGCTGTAACCCGTGTGAGATGAGGTAATTGTGGCGGAGAGCCGGGGCCCCGAACATCTGTCTTCTGTTTCCCACTGTGCCACCCGCTTGCTGTCTGACTTTGGGCAAGCTGTTTTATCTTGCCTTACATTTCCTTGCCTTCCTTACTTAGTGAGCTCTGAAGGGCATGAGAAATGTAAATATGCCAACACTCCTGTCACTGCAGCCCTCAGCTGTGCGGACTCAGTGCAGGCTGAGCACACTGTGCTGGTAGTGCTGTGAGGGGGCTGGGGCTGAGCTCCGTGGCAGCAGCTCTGGGCTGGGTCAGGGTCAGGGACTGTCCTGTGCTGGCCAACTGCTGAGAGTGAGAGCTACAGCTCTGCCCCAATGCCCGGCTGGGAGCTGCTGGGCACCGCCTGCATCCTTGGTTTAAAATGTGGCTTTTAAAGACAGCTGTCTCTTTTCCTTCCTCTTTGCGAAGTCCTGACTGGTGCTCTGTGTCCATCCTGGGAGCAGTTCTGATCCCAAGCTTGCAGGGCACGACACACCACTGGTGACCCTGAGGCACACCAGAAGCCCAGATGGAGTCAGTGATCGACCAGGGGCTGCGTTTGGAGGAAAGAAGTTGGAAGAAAACATTCACTTTAACTTTTTCAGCATGCATGTGAATGCCTGCTTGTCGTGTGTAGCAATTTTGCAACAGGGCCAAAACCATCAAAATTACCTGTGTCTTTTCTGAGACCCCATGAAATCTGATTTTTCATTCTATTTCTGTTCTATAAAAACATGATGCGATGTACCTAACAACTTGAGCTAATCATGTTTGCTAACATCTTCAGATTATCCCCGCAATGGTCTTGGATTCATCCCAATGTGGGTGGGTGGGCTGAGGATTCAGAACTGCTCCGGATGGAAACGTTTGTGCTGCACTCCAATAGCAGCTTTGAGTCTGGGTGCTTTTAAAAGTATCCGTGAGGAACTTCGGACAAATTGTTCCAAATGTGGAAGGAGCACATGCTGCTGTAATAGTGCTTTTTCCACCTGGGAATGGATGGCGTGACTCGTTCAGCAGCTGGCTGCAGGGATTGGGGCACAGCAGCCCCTGCCCCCAGCACTGCGGCCCTGCTGAGAGCATCAAGGAAATGCCAGGTTTGATCTGTGTACTGATTTTAAGAAGCTGATGTTTTTCTGGTGGAAAATGAGTTTTTTGGTCTTTAGGTGTGGAGAGCCTTCTAGTTCTTGTTTGTGTTCTTGTTCTTCGTATGTATTTCTGTGCTATTCCATTGGGGCAGTAAGGGCCAACAAGGTGATTTTTTGGTCTGTCCTAGAGGTGAAGTAACAGAGCTTGGTTCACGTATGCAATACTGAGCTATGACTGGTTTAATTAAATTTATGCTAATTTTAAAGAGGTGGAATATTAGATTCATTTGACATCCATCTTACATGTGTATACCTCTGTTAAGGGAATTTAGTATTTGTTTCTGCAGAGAAAAATGCGCCTGGGTGTATTTGAGTGGCAGTGGAGTAGAAGCCAAGGGCAGCAGGCTGGTTAGTGTGAGTCCCATCGGTAACCCTCCAGCATGGGGCTGTGTGCTGGATGTGGAGATTGCGTATTTGTACTGTGTGATGCAGGCTGTGTATTTATAAACGCATCTTCGGAAATGGGGACAAGGGCAAAGTAGCTCAAATGAAGAGCCAATTAAGATAATCTAAGCAGAATGAGGATTAACTGCCTCTTAATCTGAAGGATACCTAAATGCATGTGGCCAGTTTAGATCCAGCAAACATTTGTCTCTGACGGGAACGTTCACAAAAGGTTTGGGGTGACTGGCAATAACAGTGGTGTCGTCTGTTTATTGTCCAGGGCAAAACGCTTTTGAAACGGGTCGGGCCCTGCTGGGTGCTGCTGGCAGCGTGAGGTGCGGGCTGTGCTGCAGTGTCCTCACTGCAGGGCTTTGAGGAGTGAGGGAATGAAATGATAGCTCATATAAAATAAGTGCATATTTTGTAGTTCTTCTGTTGCAGAAGTTTGAAAATCTAGCAAGTCTGTTGGAAAAGAAGCTGCCGTGCATTTTGTGTTTAAAGTGGATTTTAGTGCCCATCCTGACCTTTGCTGCCACTCCTGACCCCGTGGAAGGGATCTGAGGTGAGGCAGTGACACATCCCCGTGCCACCAGGAGGTCCTGGCAGTGCGATGGCAGAGATCTGAGCGTGTGCAGGACCCCACTATGGGCACTATGTGTTTTAACGCTGGCATCTGTAAGCTGTGGTCCTCTGATGGGTTGTTCTGCCTGCAGTGCTGACCCGCAGTGTGTGCTCGTGGTGCCGGTGGGGACTCCTTGGCAGAAGGTTCCTGTGCTGCTCCAGGACTCTGAGGAGCGGTTTAGCGGGTTCAGATGGGCTCCTTGTTAATTGTCAGGATGGGGAGGATGGGAGCAGATTTCACCAGGGGCGATGGAAGAGATCCAATGAATTTCCACTCTGTTTCCCTGCTTGGCAAACCAGCACTTACTGTCACTTTGCATAAATAGGTTTATTTCAGAGGGTCAGCCGTCACCACTCCCCCTCTTCCCCTCCCGGCCCGCCCTCCCCTGAAGGATAGGAGGCCGACGAGCATTTAATTTCCCCAACAGCAGGTGCTTGTCATCCATCTGAAGATAGCTGCCAACATCTGGTGCAATTGCCTCAGCAAACGCAGTAACAAGGCGGCCTGCAGTTCAAACGCAGGGAGAGCATTGCCTCTTTAATGATAACAAGCTGTTGGCTTCCCCTCTGAGATGAATTCATCTCACAGATGTTTGTCTAGTTTTGGCAATCTTATCACTATAGCTTTGGTGATTATGCTCAACTGGAGACTATTACTATAAAAGAAGTTTGAACTTGTTCCATTTTTGCGTTATTTATTTTTTTTATCTATTTATTGCTTTGCTTTCTGGATGTAATTTGTACCAACAACTGTACCGTTGGTCCCATTGCCCACGTACCCTTATTTCTTGCTGGAGCTGCTGAACAGTAGCTCGCTATTTGACATTCACCACTGGTGTCTTTCAGCCACGCTGACATTTTTAACATTCCCCATCAATTGCTTTGTGGTTTGAACCCTCTATTTAACACCGCATTTTCTGGGATTACTTGGCGCGCATTCTGTCTGCTCTCTCTAATAACTGCAATATACTTACTGTTCCTACAAAGCACGAGTCGCCAGGAATATTCCGGATACTTGCTTTTGGACGGTAGGGCTCTGGTGACCTTGGCAGGGGTTTGTAATGAGAACATGCAATCATCTTCATTTTTACATCTTAAACGCTTCCAGTCGCAGTGTGCTCATACCCAATGGGAGGAGCTGCAGGCGGAAGGCTTCGGTGCTTGTTTGCTACTGTTTGCTTTTCCAGCGTGCCGTTCTTCTGTTGTTTTGTTTTTAAGGAGACGTTTTTCTCCCAAGCGTGTGGAATTTAATTCCGGTAAATAGGATGTATTTTTGGAAACATGCTTAAGAATAGGTGACTCATGGCTGAATGAAGATTTGTCACTGTTGGTGGGGACACCACATATATCATTTCTCAGTCTATAAATAGATGTCCATCCGAGTGTTGGTGACACGGTGATGCCGTGCACTGACTCTGAGCTGCTGAGGAGGGTGTCCGGTGTCAGTCTCTTCTGCTGGAGCAGTAATTCCTGCTGATGCTTAAGGAATAGACATCAGTAGCTTCATAAAATACTCTTAAGTACTCCAATTAGCACAGTGGAAATTGGAGTTTAGACGCATTCTCTAGGCACGATCACAGGGTTGGTTTGTTGCTTCTTTCCATTTTATGGGCGGAGCCGCTGATCTGGCAAGTTTGGATGCTTGTCAGAAGCTGCTGGGTGTCACCCATAGGTTCCTGAAATTCAGGAGCTCGTGTTTGCTCATTTAATGCATGCACTCATCTCTTATTGCAGGAGATTGCTAAGCTCAGCCATCAGCATTACGGTCACTGTGATTTTCGAATAGTGGAGATAGGAGTTCCTTCTTCCCACCCTCCCTAATCCTAGGCTGGTTCCATGTTGTTGATGTTTGCTCAACACCATTTACCCACCAACACGGCACATATGGTTTATTATTACAGCTTTTTTCTGCTCCTGCTGTAGTTACAGTATTATTAAAAATCCATTAAATTTTAATGTACACCATAAAGTATGTGCTCCTGTGAATGTGAGCACAGATAATTATTTCTGATGAATAAACCAAAAGGACAAGTATGTAAGAAGTTCATCCTGCAGCTTTCAATTTTCATTATATACATCTCCTGCAGGGGCAATCGTTGTGATGCTGCAGCTGGTTGTTTCTGTGGCCTGGCTCTCCCTTGAGATGGATGATGACAATGCAAACTTCAACTAGCAGAAGTGCCAGCGTTTTTGTGGGCCTATTTGTAGATAAATGGTCTACCAGGGGAAGTAACCCTGTGGACAGTAGAGGACGTGAAGAGCACTGCAACGCTGAGCAACTTTCAGAGTTCCTGTGTTCATATGTTGGCTTTGCAGAATCTTGGAAAGTAACCCAATTATTTCTCATTAAAATAACCTAGAAGTCTAGCAGCAAGCAAGGTATCGGTGCTAACACACCACCTGGAAACTAGGGAAGCTCCTCTTGGTTTCCATAGCCTGAAGTAGGCAAGGGAATCATTGAAAATAATGCATTACAGTGTCTATAAAGTTTCATGCAGTATGGAGTAGTCCACAGGGGCCTCACCTAGTTTTCCATATATGATGCATACATAATGGTTACAGCTTCTCATTAAGCTTCCCATAATACTCAGTATACATCTCTTTAACACCCCCTTCAGGCTTCAAGTTGTTTGCCAAGAATTTCCTAATAAGTGGGAACTTAAATATTTACCATGCTTGCCTCCTGTCCCCACCAGGCTGAAGCCCTGGTTGCCCTCGCCTCTCTCTTTAGCTTCCTGTTCATGAATGCTCTGGAGAGAACCCAGTAGCCAAAAGGACTTTCCTAGGACTCTCCTGTGACACTGCTGTTCCAAATAAGAAAGCAGGACTGTCCCAGGAAGTCATAGAGATCCCACAGAAGCCCATGTACCATTGGTCTTTTTGCACGTGAGTGTTTGTGTTAAAACTGCTCGGGTTTTGACGGATCCTGTGGGATCACTTGGTTGTTTTTTGGCCTGGAAGATGCCTCTCAGCGCCTTGCACTGCTGTCAGTGTGAGGTGCAGGTAAGCTCATGCCAGGAAAAGATAATGTTTTGAGCTGGCACGGGCTGTGATGAGACTGGGAGGAACGAGGAGCAAGGAGGTATGATTGTGCTGGAACCAAGGTCTGGGAGGTTTGCGTTGCAGACGTGACACTGATTTGTTGTGTTATTTTAATCTCGTTCAGATCCTCACCCACAATCTGGGACTAATGGTGTGACTTCCTGCTGCTGCTGTGACTGCGAGCATCTCCAAGAGGGAGAGAGCGTGTCTGTGTGCAGCACCTTGCCCTGACCTTGGGCAAAGTCACTGTGCTGCTGCGATACCAAATAATGACAAATAAATGCACCTCTGTACAGTTTAGTCTAGCAGGCTTTGTTCTCTCATCCCCAGCCCTCCCTGTGAAGAATTTTGTTTACTTTTCCTGGAATGGATGAGGCCCTGTAGCGTGGTCCTCTTTCAAAAATAAACCTTCAAAAAGGAAAATAAAAGAGAGAGAACAGAAATCAGACCTTGTCTGATAAAACAGCACAGATACTGATCTTGAGTTCAAGGCAGCGTGAACCAGAGGTTTGTTTAAGCGCAACACGAATCCTGCCATTTGTGGGTGGTGTGAAGGCCTCCTGTCCATCTGTGCTTTCTGATGCTAAAAACACTAACATTCTAGAACTAGCAATATTGATTTTTTTTCTTTTGTTATTGTCTTCAATTAGATTTATGCTCCAAAGTTCACAAAGTCAGTCAGGTGCTTCAGAAGAACTGTATTTCATTTGACCTTCTGACTGTATTTTGACTTGAGGGAAGTAAAAAACACCTTGTAAAGATGGGCTTGCTTTATTTCCCAGCCAGCAACAGAGTCTTGACGTAGGAGAAGGAAAAAGATAGGGAAGGAGAGGAGGATTTCTCCTGCTGTGTGAAGGGCTGTGCAGGGAGTCACCGTTGTGCTGCCCACATGCTGTGCTGCTGTCCCACACGCAGGCTGTGCAGCTCAGCTCCTCAGGCTTTCCGTGCCTGTATTTACGTAGTGCTCTCTTGAAATTTCTTACTCCTGTTTGGAGCTCTGAGAGCCCTTCTGTCAAAATGGAAGTGAGCTATCAGCAGTCAGCAACGCAGGAGTGAGCTGCTCTGGCTGTTGGTGAAATCTGGATTCATTTGCTTGATGGACTCTGTAGGCTGCGATGACTCCAGAGGAGCCCATCATGTCAAAAGAGAAGAGCTGCAGAGATTAAATACCCGGCGATGGCAAAAGCCAGTGAATCGACACAAACCCCGCTCCGCCTTCACGCTCTGGCGCCCTGGAATGTGACCTTGCTTTGATGCTGCGGGCTCACAGCAGCATGCAGTGCGGGCGCTGCCAGAGCTGCTGCCTCGCGCCCCGCTGCCGTGACCTTGCAGAACCAGCCCAGGGGCCTGCGGGCCTGCGAGAGGAAAGGGGCTGCAGCTCCCTCAGCGAGTGGTTTGCTGTGCTTTTCCTGCAGGATTCTGGTGGATTCTGATTACTGTAGCCCAGCTCGGCCATCTGAGTGTTATCTGAAGGGTAGGTGTCCTTTCTGCTGCTGCCAAGTGATGTTTCAAAGCACACCACGTAGCATCCCTCAGTTCCTTTTGGTAAATCAGGGAGGCTGATGGTGCCTTGCCAGAGCAGGCTGAGTCCCGATAACCTCAACATTTCATTGCTGAAAATGGAGATTGCGACAGGCTCGTGAGAGGCTATGGTGTGATGGACGAGCCGGGCTGTGCCTGGCAGTGCACAGATGGCTCTGGGTTTCTTCATGCTCCAATGCTGCAGCTGCTGCCTGTTGCAAGGCGTGAGGCTTCGTGGCTCGTGTCAGTGGGACAGTGGGTCTGGGCGCTGTCGTCAGTAGGGTCTGCCATGCAGTGCAGTGACTTTCCTGGAGTGGTGAATGTTGGCTGTTCCCTGCTCCCAAAGCAGCTGTGTAGGATAAATGGAAGCGTCTATAATGACACAACTTCCATCTCGTTCTTGGTAATTAGGAAAAGAGTGAAAAGTACCCTTTTTGCTTTGTTGACTCAAGGGCCGTCCTTCTTGTCCCCGCTTTTCTCTTTTAGTGGGTAGATCTGTGTACTATTCCCTGACCTAAACGTTTCCTCCATAAAACATAAAGAAGGTGTGAAAGTCTGAGAGAATGTATCTTTTGGGACCGGGGCTTGCTTTTGACCTCTATTTACATGGTATAAATCAAACTGGAGTGGAGCTGTGAAAATAGGACAGAATCACACTTGCGTCGGGGGCTGTTTGGCCTTATCACAGTACTAACGCTGTGTGAGCTTTTGTCGTGGCCGTTGGTGATAAGGAGGGTGCTCCAAAAAGGGAAGAATTAGAGGTAATTGATGATTTCAGCCTGATTGCTCACGGATCTTAACTGGCAAAACTCCTTGAGATGAGGGGGACCGGGCTCATTTGCACCCACCATGTGCTACCAGATGTGATCCAGATGCCGACAGTGCACAGGTGGAAAACTGCTCCCCATCCAAGGGAAGGGCTGCCTGCCTCCTTGAGTCTCCTTCTCTATTTTTGTGGCCTCTGAGCAGGGGCTCGTGGTGCAGCATGGCTGTGCAGCAGCCCCACGGCGTGTCCTGGGTGCGTGTGCTCATCTGCTGGCAGCCCAGGAAGAAATCTGTTCGTTTGCTCATAGTGCTATTGAAATATTAATGCAGAACAAATTGTCCAGGTTAAACTGAACATCAGACTGAGGAGAGAGAGAGAGAAATGGTGTGTGATGGTATCGGTGGTTTGTAAAGGAAAATGCTTGCCTGCCCTGTGATTGAATCTACTGACAGTGTGCTGGGTGGACAGAAGGATCCCTGGCAGCCAGAGCAGGGCAGCGGCTGAGGTCTTGGGCTGTAACCCTCCCTGGGTTGCTGGGAACTCACGTGGAATCGGAGAAGGAGCTTATCTGTCTTGCATCATCTGTGACTGATTGGGAGGATATATGGAAAACATTCACTGCTCTTGGGACTTCTTCAAACAGGCTGTTTAAAGTCATAATTTTACCCAGATGGTAAATATAGGAGACATCCTCCACAGCCTGCTAGTAATAATAATACTAATATGGCCCTTTATACTTTCAAGCTGCTGTCCAAGTAGCTGCTGAGCTGTTTGGTCTTCTACAGCAGTGTGGAGTTAAACTTAAAGGAGATTGGCCTGAATTTGTAGCAGTTTATCAGTCGTGTCTGTGGGTGGACTCCTCTCTGCTCTTAGTACTGTGCAAGTAAACGGATTTCTCCTGTGTATCTTGACACTGCTTCTGGTCTCTCATCGAGGTCGTGAAAAAGATGATCTTTAAGCTGAATGGGGAAGAGAGATGTCTTTGTCTGTTGCACTACAAAAAGATGAGCAGAGCCTCACAGACAAACGATGCCTCTTTTTCCAGCCTATAGTGTATAAATGAACATGAATGTGAAAAGGAGCTTGCTTTTTTCTGTGACGTGACCTTGCTGACTTCAGCTGTGTGCGGGCTCAGTGTTTGTGCTCTGCGTGCTCCGGTGTGACCACAGCATTCGGGGTTTCCCATTGGTTTGGGGGACATTCCTCTTGTCCTGCCAGCCGGGCTTCTGGGTCTGTGGGATGTCATCACTTTGAATGTGGGCTCTGTCTGCCACGCTTCTCTCTGTGTCCCTGCAGTAGTGGGATGGGATAGGCAGGAGAGGAGATGCCGGTGTTTGGTGGGAGGGGGGTGTTGCTGTCAGGTCTGGGCTGCACAGGGATGGTTGCAGAAGAGCAGTAGTGAGGAGCAGCCATGCAGTGCCCTGACAGCCCGTACCCCTGCAGCACGGTTCGCTGTGTCCCCTTTGTGTAATCTCTTCAGGGATTTTATTTATTTTTTGTCTTTAAGGGTATTTCCAAAGAGCATTAGGTGCAGGCAGAGGGAATAGTTCTGCACACCTGCCTGCAATTAAGTAGTTTGCTTTATGTTCCTTAATCTTTTATGACAGTTGCAAGGACATTACATGCAATGTGAAGCTGTCATTGAGCCAAACGCGTGGTGCTCGGGGATGAGGGCTCCGCTCCCAGCGTCTGCCTGCTTGCTCTGCATCTCGGGTGGGTGCGGAGGGAGCGCAGCGTGGAGCCCCGGGGGTGGAGGGGAGGCTGAAGGCATCCTTAGCAGAAGGGACTGTGGGGGAGCGGGCTGGGTTCTTAGAAAGAGGACCCAGCAGAGAATGTGCAGATGACGTGAAAAAGTAATTAAAAGGAAAACTCTAATGGTACATTAGGGGGAGATGCAACTGGAACTTGAATAAGCAAATGTAAAGAGGGAATTAAGTTCCAAGCTTTCCTCCGAGGAACTGAGGAGGAAAATATGTCAACAACTTCTGCTGATGCAAATGAGTGCTGAATCCACTACTGAGGAGCTGCAGCTTGCATGGCCGCCTCGCTGTGTGCTGCCTGGGCTGGAGCCGCGAGAGCCACGGGAGAGGCTGTGGTTCTGCAGAGGTGACACGAAGGACGTTCGATTCTGAAGCAAAACATACGGGCTTGGAATGAAGTGAAACCATCGGTAGCATGGTTTGCCTGGGGCAAACTGGTAGTTTGTTATAAGTAATATAAATTTCGGTGTATAACGCTTCGAATTATCTCAATAACTTAATGTGTGTGATTTTTTGAAAAGCAATTTACCAAATCTGATCTTGGGGAAAAACAAAGCGAGAGGAAAACTTGAAGTAATATCAGCACTTCTGTTTTACTCTGGAGGGTAACCTACAGCAGAGACGTTTATTTTTAGACGTGAAGAATTTGCATGTGTGTTTCCAGATGTATTCTTAGACTTCGTACTGCTTAAAATTCAGCTACCGCAGTGAGCGGGGCCGAATGCTCCTCTCTGTAACGTTTTGTCTCAGCCACCGTGGATGTCTTTTCTCCTTTTTTTGTGTTTTTTCCCAGCGCAGGGTGGGGGTGCCGGGGATGAGGACAGGCCCGTATGTCTCTGAGCTTCCTCTGAACTTTCCTCCCTGCGCAAGGAATGGCCCATTTAGAGGAGGCCCTTTGATGCGGTGCGGGGGTCAGGTGAGGTCAGGGCTGTGGCCGTGCCAGAAATCCCACAGATGCAGGAAGCGAAGAACTTCTGGAGGATGCGGCTGAACAGGCAGTTATTTCAGTGTGTTCTTTCTCTGTGCGCGCATTTGTTCTCGCTACATTCCAGAAACAGAAAGGTCCGGATCCTCTGCAGCACAGAGAACAGCCGTAACCGCTCCGTGTTTCAGGGCGGGTTGTGTCCCCGTGGGCAGCAGTCAGAGCAAGGGAGGCATGGAGGGGTGCGCAGAGAGCAGCGGCAGGGCTGGATTCCCTCTCGCTTTGATGCGCTCTATGAAGCGCCCAGCACTTGTCTAGGTGGATACTTTGCCTCCCTCCCTCCTCCTGCACAGCCCTTGGGGTCCATCCCTGTCTTTACAGCTCACTGTTTGAAGAAGAGGGCTCTGTAGATGTGTTAAATTCTGCAAACTCTGTTAATTTTCCTAATTGCCACGTGGAAGAAAGAGGAGGTGGGAGAGTGCTCCTCGGCTTGGATGTCCCAGAGTAAAATCCCAGCTGAACAGCTTAAAATAGGTGGTCAGCTGGTCGTCAGGGCTGGAGCCAGCTGGGAAAGCGTGGCATCTGTCCCCCAGGAATGCTGCCTGGTCATCAGACTGGATAAATTAGGACTAGTTCTGGGAGAGCCTGAGGTTGGGGAGCTGCCTTAACAGCCAGCACCCAGCCTTCTGACATGGCTGTGGAATCGGTGGTGGTGGCAGGTCTGGGATGTGGATGTGCTGATGCTTTGGAGGTGCTGCTGCCCACTCCTGTCCAGCAGTGCTGCCCTGACAGCTCCTAATGGTACATCTCAGAATGGGTCCAGCTTAAAGGGGGAAGGGAAAAGATAACGCCTGTGATATCCCACAGCAGCCATGGCTGCGTTTTACCTTCTGTGCCTTTCTTCCATGTGCTGCCTCCTCCCTCCCTCCGAGGCCGGGCGCTGGATCCAATGGCAGCGCTGCTTTTTCTCAGATGCAGCACAAAACAGATTTTTCTAGTGGCTGAATTTAATCACTTAGATGCAGAACACTGATAGACTGAATCAATTTAATTCCTATTGCTTGTGACTGGGGGGGGGGGGGGGGGGGGGGG
>PPHD01015460.1:0-16091 GCA_002909625.1 Bambusicola thoracicus
TTTTTTTTTTTTTTTTTTTTTTTTTTTGTTTTACAGCTGTGGTATGTGAATGGTTTAATTTCTTTGGATTAAAAACAGAGGTTTTGTTTACAAGTTAGCTTTGGTGTTAGCCATCAGTATCTTCACGCTTATTCTGTATGGAATAACAGGAAAAGGCTCTTTCTTCTGGAGGTTTCGAGCTCTCGCGTTTAGGCCAGAGCACTGCTTTTATGTACTTCAGCAAGGTTGAAGGGTGTACCTTTATGGTGCTTCTGGGATGTAGTGGTATGTGATATGGGGCTTGCAAACAGCTGGTAGTTTCGAGGTGGCTGAACCTAGTGCACTTGTATTGCGTTTAGTGGTTACTGAACAAAAACGAATTTTCATCACATAAAAATGAAAACATTGTTTTCTTATTAAAAATTGCCAATAAATATTGCTTGTTTTCTGTTGTGTACACTGGATAAGCCTATTAGGTTTTTACACAGGGCTTTGTCAGCTCTGCAGCCGTACAAGTTCAAATAGGAGTCATGAAAGTTCTTAGAAGTCCCTGGTTCTAGATCCTGAGCCATCATGTTCTGTTTAGCTCAGCTCTGCAGGCTCTGCTTGTGGCAGGTCGGGTGCACAGCGCTTTGGCAATTACATAACCCAGTGCTCTGAAATCCTGAAAGGCTTTTGCTGCTGCAGTTGGGCAAATGCTCAGCCCGCAGCTGGGATGTCTCAGCTTATGTTGGGTGAGTTTCTATTGTGTGTGTAGAGCAACTTTTAGCGTGCTTCTTGGTTAACAGTGTATGGGAAGGGTGATCCAGAATGCATTCCTTAGCTCTCGGTTCCTGTGGTGGTTCAGACACACCAGAGAAATGTCACTAGAGGAGGCAGTAACTACTTCTGACCTCAAATAATACCACAGTGTGCGGCAGGAAGAGGTAAAGAAACATGGCTGTAGCATTTCTGGTATCACTGGTCTTGAATTTGATGGGTATCTTTAATGGTTATGAAGAAGAGTCTGTGACTAAAGCAGGGAAAACCAGTAGACAGGACTTGCGTGTTTGGAATACAAATGCTTCCTTTATACTTGGGGCAAAATAGAAGAACTGACCTTGGCCTTTTCTAAGAAGGAAGGAAGTTTGTTGAGATTGGGAATTTTAAACTACTGCTTTTACTTCTTTAGAGTAGATCGCAACCTCAGCAATGTCTCTTATGAGCTATTGCTATATGCGTTCGTACAAAGGAATTAATGGATTGTTAGTGCGCTAATGGGTGCCAGGTTTTATTTCCTTTTTTTTTAATCCTTGCAGTATTGGAATTCCTTCAGAGGGTGTGACAGGTGGAGGGCTTTTTCCCCATCCTCTCTGACGGAAAGGAAGGCAGTTATTGATTTTGATTAATGAAGATGGTAAGTTGTTGTGATCTGGAATGCACTGAAGGCTACATCTTGTTGTATCAAATGCGTACGGCTTTTAGGTCCAGGGGATGTACTTTATGTTTTTTCTTCTTGGTGGTGTTATTGTTTTGTTTTTTAAAGAAATGACAGCACAAAACAAGAGCACGGCACCTGTATGTATATATTAAGGAAGTGTGGGGTTTTGTGCCGTGCTATTTTCTTCAAGGAAACGCTAGGACAGGTCAAGTTGATGCGTTGATGGCATTATGTGATTTGGCTTCAGAGTGTGACGTGTTCTTCTGTATCCTCTTTATTTCTACAATTACAAGAGTGGATGTTGTTTTGGAGTGTGAGGTTTTGGTCTTCTTATTCTACTGCGGTCACAGAAAATTTAGATGGAAAAGCTCTTATTTGTCCACTGTCATAAAGAGGCTGAGCTAAATATGTACCATTCCTGACAGATGTTTGTTTATCCTGTTGGTTTTTTTAGAGAAGTCTGTAATTACAGAGATTTGGTGGCATGTCTGGTAGTCCATTTGAATCCTTACTTATCTCTAGATGTTAGAGGAGTATCAATGTTTCCTGCCACACTGTGGGCGCATTTCTTCCTTGTCGTATTCCCAGGGGATGTGAGGGCAGTGTGTGCCTTACTTGTGCAGCACCTTTCATGTAACACAAGCAGTATCTGCTTTCTGTTCTGCTGTTCAGACAAAACATGCTTTTTTTCCTACCTTAATTTTTTTTTAAGTCAGGCTTTTTTTGGACTTTTAATTTCCTCCCTCCATGTTTTCCGTGGTCTTGTTCTTCATGAGTTCTGTAATGAAATCTTGATGTAATGTCCTACTTTATGCTTAGCAGTACGGGGTAGATGCGAGAAATGACATCATCTTTCCAACCCTGAACAATCTCATTTATTCACTAGAATATGATTTATTGTCATTTTTGCATCAGCCTAGAATTGTTGACTCACTCAATCAGTGAATCATTAAAGCTCCATATCTTTTTCTCTGCACAACTACTGCCTACTCAGTTGTTCCCATCTTGTAATTGTGTGGTTGTAGGTTCCTGCTTTGCAGCTATACTTATATAACTGCATCCTATATTCAGACCTCTTCTTCCACTTGTCAAAATCATCTTGAAGTATAATTTTGTCTTCCAGAATGCTTTCAAACCCTCTGGAGCCTGGAATTGTTCTCCAGAACCTTGGGCAGGATGACTGAAAATACTGATTCTTGAACCTTGAACTGTACATTCTTTGCATTTGATAGAGAACCTCTGATGGATACTTGTTAAGTGTGGCTTTTCATCCAGCCTTGCTGCCAGTTTTTCGTTACTAAGTTGAGACTTATCTCTGGCTTTTGTAATTGTGAGAATATTATGGGAACAATTTTAGAGTCAAGCTAAATCTGATGCTATTCTATTACTTATACAGCATATTATCCTGCTGCAGTAATGAATTTCTCTGGCTTAACATGGTTCTTTTTTACCGGACTAAAGCTAAATAAAAGCTGCCCAAGTCCAGTGCTTGTCCTAAACCTCGCGTTGGGGGTTTTCTGCAGCAATATCGAAGGAGTCCACATGCCTTTTAACATTATCTTAACCCTTATAGGCGTCTGAAGCAATAAATCACAATTTGCATCATCTACAACTAAACATTAGCCAAGAAACTTAAAAATAGCTTTCTCCTGATGATTAATATTTCCAGAATCCAAATGCGGCTGCTCGTTGCTGTTTGCAGATGCTGCCAGTAGAGCCAGGAAGGGAGGAAATGAACATTGTGTGTCTGACAGAAGCAAGTTGAAACTAAATACTCTCATCTGTTATGTGGAGTGCTGCAGGCCAGGACATCTCATCGTCTTTCCCTAGCAGACCTAATTTCTTTATTTGCTCAGCATGACAGCTAGCAAAATCTTACACAAGAGTTTGGAGCTTAAAAGCACGTGCTTGGGATTTTGGTGGGGAAAATTGTTTTGTTTGTTTGTTTTTCCACATTCATCAAAAAATCCTTTCCCTCACCTTTCTGAAATATCTAGTGACAAATTGATACTTCGGTCAATCCTACTAAAAGGAGCTGATTGGACAAATCAACTGTTCTGGTCTGCTTGAAGCTTCTGCTATCAGTCCTGTCTGTCTAATGTACATAAGGCTCAGATTGACTCTTTAAAAGTAGTTTTTTGTAAGTTAAATACAATCAAAAGAGCTTCTGGGCTTACCAGGTTTGCCAGTCATTCGTAGTTGCACACTGCACACACAAAAATATGGGAAGGTAAATTAGTAAGTTAATAGTTGTCAGGATTCTCACTACAAGATAAACATCAGGTAAGGTGGCTTGTAATCAGAGGGTGGTTTCAGTGACTCCTTGTCATTGAGCCTGGTTGTCATTAAAACTGAAGAGCCTGTCTGCAGAAGGTAACATGAAGCAGCTAGCCAGATGATGAGATTAAGCTCTACCTACACTTTTCTGTTCTTCAGCCTTCGCTACTGCAGCTGTCCTGTAACTGCATTTTGCAGTGGGTGAGACTCATCTGCAGGGTTGATTCAGTGACTCCATGATAAAGGTGCTCATTCTCACTTTCCATGTATCTATGCAGGTAAAGTGAATCGGGAACTGCTCGGCTTCCCTGTTCAAAGTGTTACATAAGTTCATTTATGCAGATAGCTGGTAGGTTTTGATGAGCATAAATGGATCCACTTGCATTCCTGAAGTGAATCACTTAATGTTTGTTTTGGTGAACCCAAGGCTCTGAATACGTGGTTTTGGTGATCGCTATCTTGGAAAATGGGGCTGGGAGTTAAAATTCCTCAAGACTTGGAAGCAAAATTTAGCAAGCTGTGCCCTTCCCACCACTCCCTTCAGTCCTCCTCCCCTTTCTCTGGGCAGTACATTATTACTGATTCAAATGGAGGCAATAAATAAGTCTTTTTGCTGCAGCATTGAAACTCCTTTCTCTCATATTAAAGAGTTGTATTGCGGTAGTAGTTTCCTGTCTGCTTTCTTTTTTTCTTTCCCTCAGTTAGAATCATTCTTAAATTAAAACTGTCTGTGATACCAAAGTAGATTTTTCACCTCATGTCTACCCAGTTATGGCTGGGAAAAAAGTTTTCTTTGCGATTGGATGTAGTGCTCAAGTTGAACAAGTCTTTATCTCCCGTTTCTGAAATAATTTTGTTGTATAGGACATGTAAAATATATCCTGTTGCTAGCAGCTATCAGGGCGCTAAATGAGCGGGATGGGATTATAACTATACTATCATCTTTTTATTTGTCATATCTTACCCATCCTGAAAATAAGTTCTGAAGGCATTTATGCAAATAAAAGTCGATCCCTTTATTGCCGGGGATTATTGGAAGTTATTCTTTTGTTTATGAGGGCGTGAATAGGTAGGCAGGTGCTGGTAAAGTAGCTGTTAAACCTTCCCTTTGCTTGGTATTTCCCGCTGTGCTACTGAAGGCAGAGTATGGGTCAGACTGACTATTCGTGTGACCCAGAAGAGCTTTTCTGATGTGATTCTGAGTGCTGCAGAAGAACTGAGGTCTGGATGGCATATGAAGGTGCTGTGCGAGTTTTGTTTTGTTTGTTTGTTTTTTGTTTTACTTTGTGCTGTTTTTGGTTTTGTGTGTGAGATAAGAAATCGTTCTCGAAACTGAGATCTATATTAAAAAATAAACACCGACGCTAATCTAACAGTATCTACATCTGAAATTTAGATCTTCAAGCAGCACTCTGGTAGAAAATGTATTTGTCCAATTGCTTATTAGTGTTTATTTCCTAATTTGTTCAATGTCAGGGTCAGACGTCTTGTTGAATTATTTCTTAAGCTGTAATCGTGACAGGGAAATTAACTCTTTCCCTTCCTTGATCTGAAAGACGCCCTCAGGCAAATAGCTTTTGGTTCAGTTTCTTAGCACAGGAGTGCTGGACATGGCTTTTTGCAGTTCGTAGTGTGGGAGGATGTCAGGCAAAGAACACTGTGCAGG
Organism: Bambusicola thoracicus; assembly: GCA_002909625.1. Lineage (NCBI taxonomy): Eukaryota > Metazoa > Chordata > Aves > Galliformes > Phasianidae > Bambusicola > Bambusicola thoracicus. The sequence continues at coordinate 5,343 of PPHD01015460.1, forward strand.
ACACTCAGCCCCTTTGCACCTTAATGGATTATTTTTCAATTTGATCTAAGAGTTAGAAGTAAGGATTTGAGGCTTTTTCTCATCTTAAGCTATCTGTTTGCTGAGTCTGAGGATGGCAAAGCTTCTGTATTTGAACTCCTTTATTGCTCATTGCCAGGCTGCCTTCTCGGTGTTACGTGAAGGGCACTCTGGAAGTGCGGAATGGCTTTTGTGGCATCCAGAAACAGGAGGGAAGGATCTGTTTGCTTGAAGTGCTGTGACAACAGTTCCAAGAATCTCTCTAATTCAGTTTAGTTGTAGCGGTCAGAGTGAAGAACTGTGATACTGAAATTCAGTGACAGTTTTTGTAGGCTGACCTTCTAGATGCTTGCTCCTAGGCAGAAGCTAGCTGAGAGCGGCATAACAAAGTGGCAGACAGGTTCAACAAACCAAAAAGTAAAAATGGCTTTTGAATATAAATGGCACCATTTTCTCTTCCACTTCCTGATTAAAAGTCACGTTTCATTATTTGACTTCGTTTTCAACAGCATCAATTTGAGCCATGAATTACTAACCTGCTTTAAATATAGGAGTGGAGGCCTTGACAAGCCCTTGAAGACCTGTCAAAAACAGAGTAAGAAACTGAAATGTTTCCCCCTTCTGCTGAGGAAGCTATGAAAACTCATCTGAAGCAAAATCATATAAAACCACCTTTTCTTCTGACCCGTTTTCAGTCTTCAGATGTTTGACTCTCATGGAGGTTCCAGGCCCTCGTGTCCAAATGACGAACGAGGCGCTGGGCTCCATGTTAGTAAGTAGAGCCTGAGTGACAGTAACTCACTGTTACCTTATGGCTAAAGCATGCCTTTGTTCTGCAGAAAGCTGTCGCATAATGGAGTCCATTAAGATCTGGCATAAGTTCATCTACTGGTTTGCAGTAGGAAGTGGTTGAAGGTTTTAGTCAGTACTTTGGCAGAATAAATCTGTGTTAGATCTCAAAGCTTTTTACAACTAGTTTTTTCTTCATGTGTTGTTTATGGAAGTCAGTAACCTGTAGAAAATGTCCATTTCTCTGCTGAGGTTTTACATCGTCATGTGGCTCCCGAGAATGATGCATATTTTAACTGGGAAGCCTTAATGTTTTTAACTTATTAATATGATTCTGAGGAATAAATAAGAGAGCTTCTGAATGGACACTCCTGTTTTTATTCTTCCTTAATACAAGCATTCGTACATCTCAGATGGTTCACTGCTGCAGTCTTACAGGCATGTAACTCAAGGTTGAAATCCATCTGTGTGGAAGCCTGGAAGCCTTCTGGAAAGGTTTGTATATTAAACAAAGCCCAGACTTCCCACATGAACAGAGCTGTTTAAAAAGACATTTCTAAAGGTAAGGTTAGAGCTAGTAGCCCTGGAGTATTTTCAGTTGATTCCCTCCTTTTGCAATGAGCTGTTTATGTAGAAAGATAAGTTGCAATTGCTTAATTTAAAAGAAAAAAAAAAGTTTATTTAAAAGCTTAGAATGAGTTCTTTCATTTCTGTTTTTCCTCTCTGAAGAGCATCTGCAGAATTGTTATGAGTCCATTATGTATTAAGAAATAATTGCTTGGGGATACTTCAGATATTTGTTTGAAAGTATCCTAATTCTTGAATTTCCATCATTTTTCTGAACTGACGTGGCAGTGCTCGGTACCCTTAACCATAACTGCTTGTCATACTGTCTTAAGGTTGTAGGATCTAAAGAGTCAGCAAGTGAGGCAGGGAAATGATAAGAGAAGATAGCAGCACAGCCAAGACACGCTATTGCATGCCATTGGTAAATTTGGTTAGCATGTTGACGGGGGGGTGTTGATGTTTTTCTTAGGGTTTTTTTGTTGAGTACTCTTAATAGACATTAGACTTGTATTATAACAGACCAGTTAGTTTTGCTTGCAGCATATTTTGATCTGTATTCTATGAGATATTAGCTTTATGGTCAAACTTCAGCATATGGTTTAAGTAATTTGTACGCTATACCGCTCTTCTCCTTGACGTTACAAACTGACAAGAAGCAGTGTCTGAGCAGTTTTTACTTCCTTTGTGATGATTATGAAAGCACATGCTCATATTCCCCTTCATGTGTTCTCTAATGCAAACCAGAGGTACCTTCCAGCTCAGAAAGGGTAGCTCTTCATGTAGAACTCATAGTGGAAGCATATGAGTTGTAATATAATATGTATGAGGAAGAAGATAACTGTCATTATCTCGTGCTGGCGTGTTCTGTGGGTTTTTTCCCTCTCTTCTGCTCCACCCTTGTTGGGCCATTGACTCCACACTCACTCTGTTTCAGATCCTGTCGGTGCAGCTGCTCAGCCGGCTCAGCTGAGGGAACAGGGATTGAGCAGAAACACAGAGTTGCATCACTGTTTTCCTACACTCCTTTTTTCCACTTGTGCTCAGGGAAAGAATCGCATGCTCTTTCTACCGTAATAAATGCCCTTGGCTTAACTCATTTGAAAAAAAAAAAAAAAAGAATGCCATAATTAGATGGACAAAGGGGAGCATCTTATGGAGCGTATGTCTGGAGATACAGCATCTGAAACCGAAACTGCATCCACGTTGTTTTCCTCGTCACTGCTGATTTGATTTCATTTGGTCTAATACCATCTTGAATTAATTTCCAACTTACATTTGCAATAGACAGTAAGAAATAGACTCCCTCTGTATTGTATTGTGTAAAGTATTTAGGAAAACCATTACAGATAATCTTGAACTGTCAATTTTGGAATTTATATCGCAGTATAAACTTGATAGAATCTCGCATAGCCTTCTGTTGGTACTGAGCAGGTTCATTTGCAAACAAAGGAAGCCTCAGTTTTGAGGAAACTCAGTAGCACGAAGAGGTGAGTAACACTTGAGTGTTCTGTCAGAAGGACATGTATAATACTTTAATCTTATCTTTCATTCCTTCAATTCTCTTAAAACATGCACTTCTGTATGCTTAACTGCTCAGTGTCGTCATGCTGTGATGTATGACCCTTGGCACAGCAATAAGCAAACCTCCCTAGCATATATGAAACCCAGAAGGCTGCTGAGTGGAGATGTCTCTTTGTGTCTCTGGAATTTATCTTCACTAAAATAACAAGTTCCATTTTATTTTATTATGGTAATAGAGACAGGTTTTGTGTTCAAGTGGGTGTTGTTTTGCCTTCATACATCTGACCTACACGGTGTTTTGCTGAAGAGAGTCGGAATCTTTAGCCAGGTATTTGGGGAAGGCAGGAAGCCTTACACGATGCTGTAAACCACAGATGGGCCTTCTGGTGTGTGGCCTTTGCTGAGTGAAAATGAGATTTTTTTTTTTTCAAGTTTCTATTTATGGTTAAACTGTTACCTTTGTGTGCATTATTTCCCGGAGCTGTTCTTAACGCTGACTGAGTAAAGGTTTCCACCTTCCCTTGAATATATTTCTTGTGACTTAACTGAATCCATATGTTTAAACAAACAAACAAATCCTAGTGCTATATGTATGTATGTATTCTAATACTGATGCCTTATTATTTTTGGTCTTTGTAGAAAACGTTCCAGAAGAACTGCGAGAGCCCTTTTACACAGACCAGTACGACCAGGAGCACATCAAACCACCTGTAGTTAACTTGCTGCTATCTGCAGAACTCTACTGTCGTGCTGGGAGCCTTATTCTGAAAAGTGATGCTGCAAAACCGCTTTTAGGTCACGATGCTGTTATACAAGCTCTGGCACAGAAAGGCCTTTATGTCACTGACCAAGAGAAATTGGTGACTGAACGAGATCTTCACAAAAAACCCATTCAGATGGTGAGTGTTAAATTTTGAATGTTTATTATGTTTCTTACTGTGTGCTCCCAGTAACTGCCTATCTGTTTCTTTTTAACATGCATAACTTTCTTCAAGTTTTTTCTCGAATGCTCTTAACTATAGGGGGGCTTATGGTTGTTTTTGTTTCCATCTCCTCGTGGCTGTGAATGTACGTGTGTTTTTTAGTGCTAGTGCTTGAAAACACCCATCTTCCTGCTTAGTACAAATGTTTCTTTTTTAATACGACAGTGGCAGTGCTGACTGCCAGTGAGTACTTCTTGTTTGAAAAGTGATTTGAACACAGATATTTCTTTTCTTCATCCTTACAGAAATCTTTGGTTAAAAACTTAATAGGGGGAAAAATAAAGTTTTGATGCAGGCAATTCAACCTAATTACATCCAGTAGTCACCAGTTACATACTAAGTCATTGTAAAACACACAGCAGCAGTATATTCTTTTGTAAAGACTTAATGATAGGCCTTTGCTTTTGACACTTGCTAGTTAAAGCATTGGTTCGACAGATGGATGACTATTACTAATCTACTAAAGTAGTGGATTTTCCTCATTGATTGGAGCTGAAGGGGAAAAAAAAACATGTAGAAATGGTGGCTACGTATGGCTGGGGAGAAAGAATAGAGAGTCAGCATCTGAATTGTCTGCAGCCTGCTTTTCTGCAGGGAAACTGAAGCTGTGTAGTTACCCAAGCTGTGCACTTCTCTATTGTTTCTATTAGGACTGAGTCCCATTAAATTCAAGGTCAGGGGGTGTATGGTAACTGCTGGGTCGTGGCCTGATCCACTGATTGAGCACCTGGGGAAAGGACTGGGCCAGCCCTGGGAGCACAGGTGAAGGCAATTCAGCTGTGGGACAGGAAGGGGTGGAGCCTGGCTGCACCTCTCTTAGACCTCATTTAAGGGCTGACTGCCATTAGGAAAGGATCTCTTTGTGGTGATCCCTCCTTGGTGAAGATTTCCTCTGTAAACGTAGCATCTGATACAGGTAAATCTTCTTCTCTTCCTTTATAGCATTTTATTGTGCTGGTCCTTATGTCATCACACTTTTGTTGTAACACCTTTCCTATCATATTGATCTGCCCAATTGCTGCAGGGGATAGTAATGAAAACTGATTATGTGCTGGTTTTAAACAGGTATTTATTAAAGGATGGAGGGAGAGGTCCTAGGCAGTCTGGTCTAGTATTAAATGTGGAGGTTGGTGGCCCTGCCTGTGGCAGGGGGGTTGGAGATTCATGATCCTTGAGGTCCCTTCTAACATGGGCCATTCTGTGAGGGAACACAAACACATGCAGTACTATTACAGATGACTACCAAACTTGCAATGAAAATGTATCAGTACTCAATAACGAATTCCAGGAACATGGAATTAATGTACGTGTGTGTATACACGTATGTTTTAAATCAAGCAATTTTTTTAAAGGGAGCTTATTTCTGGGGAAACAAAACGCAACACTTAAACATATCTATTTCTTAAATAAAACTGAATGACTAGAAAAAGGTTAATATGTAGCGTATGTAAATACTATGCCCCTGAAGATGTACTTACAAATTTATGTCCTGAAAATAATTAAATCCAGAAAATAATTAAAAACAAAAACAAATGAGAAGCCCAGCACTAAGCAAGTAGGTATAGTGCAATCAAAAAGTATAATTGCTGAGTAAAGGTAAACTCTGATTTGGGAAAATAATGTTGCAGAAAAAAGCATCTGCCAGCTGAGCAGCGATCTTAAAATTATACTATGTGTAATTACTTTGGAAAATTACTCTCATCGATCAAGAAATAGTTAAATTCTCCACATACCTGAAGTTTGTCATCCAAGTTGTGAAGGGAATGAGTGTCTATAGTGCAACTCCAGCAGTAAGTTCATAATAGCTCATAGGATTAAAAACTGTTACCTCCTAAAAGCCAGGATGTAGTGTGTGCAAATGGGTTTTTAATATAATAAAGTACTAGCCTATCATCTAAACTGTTTATCCATTCAGCTGCGAATTACTTTCTTCCTTGACAATGTCTCTTGTGAGGAAGTCTGGCAATAATTCTCTTAGTAGCAGGGAGTAGAGGCAATTCTTGGGGCCTTAACCAGTTCAGCTATTCTGTTTTCTGCTGCTGAGTTAGTGGTCACCTCTGAAGGGTGTGTGGAAGGAGAGGGAAACTCAAAGCTAGGATCTGCATCTTGCTGTGGGTAAGACAACAGGCAGTAAGTAGTTAATCATCCTGCAATCCAGATTTCTGATCTCTTACAGAGTGCATTCATTTGAAATGACGGTCCCTCTCATCAGAGGAATATTTATCCTTGATGAAGGACTCTGTCAGCTCACCCAATTAGCTTGTAGCTACATGCTGCAGCCTCTGCATCTTCATGCTGTGGAATTCCTTCAACTCTGTAAGGCAACAAGAAATGTACCGCACACTTCACAGAGCAAAGGAATAGCGTGTGGCTCTGCCTAGAAGTATTTGTTTTCTGGTTTTAGGCGTGATGTAACAAGTTACCATTCCTGTGCAATTGTGAATTACTTGTTGGTTGAGGGCACTTAAAAAGATCACGCACTTACTCAACTTGAGCCAGTGGACGTTATAATATGTAAGTTAAAACAGAAGAGTCTAACATTGACTGATTGGTGATACTGAAGTATCTTGAGTGAGAGAATGTTTCACAAAAGAGTAAACAGTAAGCAAGTGTGGTGATTAAGTAGAACCTGAGCTTGTAATTGCTTTATATTCTTAGGTGTAGGCCTTATGGAGTCTAGTGCACTGTGCAGATGCAGTCAACTGTGGTTTTAGACTGGGAAAATACACAACTGAGATGTTCCATATTTTTTCGTGATTCCTTCTGTAGACACTGAGTTTCTTTGTGCTGTTCCTTTCAGGGTTCTCTTCTTCTTGGGAAGAGTGTCAGGTGTTGGCACAGCACTAAATGAAGGGAGGTGATGTATCTTTCACGTAGTAAATTGGCATCCCAAAGGCAGGGTAGATACCAAGGCCCTAAAGCAGAAAGGATTTATTGGCACTTGGGTGGCGTTACCTGCTACACTTTTCAGGAAGCTTATTCTGCTCTTACCTTAGCTAAGAGCTCAGTATCCCATTTATGCCATGCAATTATGCTGACTCATAGGCTGGGTATTTTGTTCTGCCATCTCTTACTGCTCCTTGTTTTTGAATGGTTTGTCTTATGATTTTTTCCTGTTTCATGGAAACAGCAGCAGTGATTTTGGGGCTGTTTCTAGAGTGTGCCTGTCTGGAATTGCCTAGAACCTCCTGTGAACAAAACCAGTGCAGACTATAGATGTGAGTTGTTGGGCGTTGTTTTATTTCCTTAATTTTCTGGGACTGAAATGTGTATTTAATGTAGGCCTGCTCCTTTTCTGAAAGGACTGTATGTCTGTTCATTTACTGTTAATGCATTGGGAAAACAGATAAAAGGAGAGACAAATAATGAAGGAAAATTGTGAAGAATTTACACTTCTGAAGGATGCCAGATTCTGATGAAGAAATGGTTCTAAACTGGTTGTGAAGTATTTTAAATGATCTGGGAAGGAATATGGTTTTGTTAAACGCTTATAATTATGTACTCTCTGTTTTAATGATGCAGTTTAAGTACTGCTTTTCAGCTTCTGGTTGCTGGTTTGCTGCTACAGCCTTTCTTTGTCCCTTTCTAAATATGTGAAAACTTTGTTACAAGTGTTTAGAAATGTTCTTCTGCTCTATTAAATGTATTTTTTGCTGTGTAGTAACTAAGCTGCTTCTGAAAGAAGAACTGATGAATAGTTTTGCAGACTACCTAGGAGAAATTTTCTTCATGGTTTTGTTAATATTAAGTGAAGAGAAGACTTCACTAATACCCTTCTGATGGGCAGTGGAAAGCTAACGATCCTACATGTCTGTAGTCTGCAGTTAGCTGGTTAGGAGAAGCCTTTCTTCCTATTATGGGAAATAGCGAGCTGCATTTAGCAGGAGGTGCATCTGTCATGTAAACAGAAGGAGAGCCTCGCTACCAGCTCAGGGTAGTACATAGACACGTGATGAGGGCGCAGAAGCACACTGGATGCAGAAGGAATACAGGAATAGAGTTGCAACTCTCTGTAATGAAGCAACTTTTTTGGTGCAGTACAAAAGAATGCTGCTGGTCTGTGTTTGGTAATCAGCATACCGGAACCTGGCAGTCTCTCTCACCTGCTGTGATGATGGTGCGCTCTATACTGTTGTATCTTAACGTGAAAATCTTTGTTCTTGCATACATTGCACAATTTAACAAGTTTCTGGGACTTTGTTTAACCTCTCCACCTTACCCTGGTTGGATGAACAAAATGCTGCAAGGTGACAGGAGCAGGTCTGGTATTCTAGCTTGACAATGAAATGTAGTAAATAGCAGTGCACTCGAGTCTACAAGCCAAGATATATGAAAAGGCCTAAACATAGGCAATGAAAACATACATTGAAATTCTTTAAACTGGTTTGGTAAATAAGTTGCAGGTTGTGAAAAACGAACCATTACATGAATAGTAGAGCAAATATGTAGATAATGGGTAAATGTGTAATGGTAGGTCAGACTAATTTTATGTTTAGAATACTGATGAAGGACGTGTAACTATAGAATGTATAGTTTAAGAAATCCCATTTTATGGGTCAACTTATGTTTCTTAAATATAGATTGGATGTATCTGTTATTAAAGGTTACTAATATGTCATGAAACAATCTGGATAGTGGCATTTCATCAACCAGTCTACAGCAGCAGGCAGAAATTAAGTGCTGTTGCAAATGGCTAAAAAATACCATCTGTATTATCAACAGCACTTGTTCTAGGATTTACTGATAGGTATTTTACCCTCTTATCCCACTTTTTGCTGACGTAGACCCAGAGACCTGTGATTTACAAATTAAGCTCTGGGGTATGGGGCAGCTGGGAGGCTTTTCTTCCAAATACTTTTTGCTGTATAAAATTCAGTCTCCAATCAGAGGAACCTTACCCTACCACAGAAAGTCTCCCTCTTCATGAATAATTGCCAGCAGTGGACGAGCTAGTGGTGATGAGGAGGTACGATATAGATCTGAGCAGAAATGTGGTCACAAGATGTTATCCCTGTCTCAAGTTGCATGTGCCATTCCTGGCAGGTACCTAGCTGCTTCTGCAGATAGACTAAATAAGAAACACTTGTGATTCCTCCCCAGCAACTCGTTGGGATGATTCCACTATCCTAGTTGCTGCTTTTACCTTAGTGAACTTTTTTCTTCTGCAAGAGCAGCTCTTACTGTGCTGTCTCTGTAAACATGGAGAACAGTTTATTCCATCTCCTGAAAACTGGACCCAGGTTTCTAACTGGGACCTTGCTGAGGTTGTAGGGCTCAGCAGATACAGGATGTATTTTACAGACTCAAGTATGCAGTTGACATACACGCACAAATTGCGGCTGACGTGTAGCTGACAGGGTGACATTGTATGCTCGTGTTCAGGTGCTTATGGGCTCTTACCTCATATCCTTTCTTATGCCCAGCTACTTCAGTGTTTTCCACCCTCAGTTGTTGCAGAAGATAGGCATAGCCTTTTTTTGTCAGTTTTCTCCACGATATTACTTACAAATATTTTCATATACTTAGAAATATTTATAATTACTTAGAAACGTAGAGTATGCAAAATAAGCAGTGCTCTATTTCTGAAGGGCATGCAGTGAGGGAAATAAACCTTTGTAAAGGCTTCCTATTCCATTACACAGTAGTAGTTATGTAAACCTGAATGATGAGTTTGTGTTTTATGAAGGGCCAAATTATCATCCTTAAGGAGCTCCAATCGCTTTCAAGAGTTTTGTTATGTTGACACCTTTATTGCTCTATGGGGGAAAAAGATGCTGAGAGGACAGAGTGGGGTTATATCCTAATAGATAAAAGGAGAGCAATGGAATAGGTTAGCTGTTGGTGAAAAGAGAGTTAAACTCACAGTTCAAAATAGCTTTTATTCTTTTTCTCTGCTGCGTATTCTCTGCCTCCCCTGACTCCCCTTTTTAAAAAACAAGCAAACTTCACAGTTCTTAATTAGGAGTTTCCTGTAGAGCCATGGTTGAAGCAGTGTAAATCCACTGCAATTCAGGGTATTCTGTCAGGAAGCTTCAAGTCATTTAGCAGTACAGATTTTTTGAAGTGAAATTTATCTTATATATATGTATATACATGCACACATATACACTTGCAAATAACGACAGTATTCAAACTTTCTTTTGGTTGTATTTTCAGCAGTAGGAAGAAGTAGAAAACAAGTTCCTTTCCTACCACCACACTATAACATGATGAGACAGTGACGGAATTGATGCAGAGGGAAGTGCAGGTTCTAACGAAGAACTGCTAGAGTGGAAAACACTGCTGCTGAATGTCATGCTAAGTTCAGTTACTGAACTTGCTATTAGTTTTAGTATGACAAACAAGAATTGTTGTCATATAATTAACTAATTCTGGTGTCTTCTGAGCTGTTATAGTGTCCTCAGGTGTACTCTCCTGTGTTTTAGGATTTTTTGTTTGTTGCCTTTAGTTGGAACCATAAATTGTATTTTTTTTGTCAGGACATGCACACACTAGGAAACTCTCAAGTACTTCTGAAAAAAGAGTCAATATTTCCATATACCTCTGGGTGTGGAGGGGCGGTTTGTCTGATTTTTCCTGGAATATCCGGAGACTGAGAAGTTCTGTTGCAGGCTACAGGCGGGGGGCTGTTGGCCTGTACTGGTCCTAGGGGAGGGAGATGGGTAATAAAGCCTTGCTTGTTCTAACTAGATCTGATGTCTTCATGACTGAAACACATTTATGCTCTTATCATACATATGGCTGTAGTGTCAATTATTTTAGGTTCTTTTTCTCAAGCAACTTCAAGCTTTTACTAAAGAAGAAAGCAACTTCATCATAAATATAGCTTGACTTTTGGTTTTCTATTGAGCTCAAGCAGAGTCTTCCATTT
>PPHD01015461.1:0-12915 GCA_002909625.1 Bambusicola thoracicus
CCCGCCGCGCCGCCTGCGCCAGCATCGCGCCGCTCCCCGCCCGCCGCCCCGGAACGCTCTCCACGCCGCACCGCCCCTTCCGGGAGCACCGCCCGTTTCCTCCTCCCGCCCCGGCCCGGCCGCCTCGCCCTATGGTTCCGCGGTGCCCGAGGTCGGAGGTCCGGGCTGGGTTTCCAAACGTTTATTAAATAGAAACCAACACAGAAGTACCGCTACGGCGCTCCGGGCGGGGCCCCGGCACGGCGTGCCGTGGGGCGAACCCCCGGCCCTGGGGTGCTGCAGGGGGAGGCCAGCGGGGTGCTGGGGCGAAGGGCAGGGGCCGCTCCTCACGTGGCTGTGAGCCCCCGGGGTAAGCCTGAGGGACAGCCAAGGCCTGGAGTTCTGCCCGGCCCCGCGAAGGGCCACAGCCCCCGCTGCCGTGTCATTCCGGCCTGCGGCTGGCGCCCTAAGCGGAGTCGTGCCCCGACGCGCGCACAGTGATGTTTGGGCCATGCGGAGTTGGTGCCCACCGAGTCTCGGCCAACCCTCCAGCCTCGTCCTTCACCCCGACCACATCCCCATCACCCCGGCTGCCCCCTGCCAGGAACCATATCTCCAATACCTCCGCACCCCTATGACAATAAATACTAATAAATACAAACTTCTGAACTTTCTGCTCCCAACCCAGGTCCGGGTGCAGGCTGGGAGAAGCCCTCCCTCTCAGCTCCAGCCACACCTCCCAGCTCACAACAGTCCTGGGCGCAGCCATGGGGTGCTCCCCAGCCCCCACCCCTCCTCATAAATCCCCTTTGGTGATGCCAGCTCTGCCCCAGGGCACAGCTGTGACATCAGTGCTGCTCAGGAGGATGGGTGCGTGGGGTTGGGGACACTTCAAGGCGGCTACGCTTGGTCTCTGCTTTACTCAATGATCCCCAAAGCACTGGGCTGGGCACTGCTGGGTGGCCCTGAGCGAGGGAGAAGGTCAGGGCCAGGGCGAGTAGCGAGGGTTCCTTGGCATCTCCGTGAAGGATTTCAGTTCATATGGGATCCCCGAGTCGACCTCAATCGACTTGCGTGAGAAAAGCAGCCGGATGTTGTCGTGAAGGTAGATCTTCCCAGACTTGGAGCTGTGAAATCTGAGAGAAGGATAAAGGAACTTCAGGAGTGCACGCAAGGGTCAGGACAGCCTCACTGATACCAGGAGACACAACTCCCTCCCCTCCTGTGGCCCCCGGTCAAGATGGCCACATTCTGGTTGCCTTCAGAGGGCAAGAACCCACTGCCCTTGGGCAGAACGGCAGCTTCCACCTCCTTCCAGCCCTTCAGTGCAGACAGAGGCTGGTCCCTGCTCCTCCTCACAGCTAATAGGGTCAGGCTGCCATATCCCTAAACAGCCAGGTCTATAGATTTGGAGAAGGAAACACAGGGAAAAGGGGTCTGGGAGCCCGGGTGCTCTTGAGCAGGTCCCCATCCCAGCCAGTATCCCTACCTCAGGTGCATCAGGTAGCAGAGGACCCTGCGGGGTGGCCCGGTGCCTGGTGGCTCGCTGCAGGCCACAGTGGCCCCCTTCTCTTTCCCCACAGGCACCAGGAAGATGCGGTGGCGTAGGAAGGTCATGTGATTGGCAGGCATGTCCTGGAAGTCGTACGTCACCAAGAACATCTTCACCACAGTCTTGTTGGGGTTAAATAAGGTCTGAGGGCAGAGGATGGGTGGGAAGGGGTCAGACAAGGAATAGCCCATAGGTAAGGCTGAGGCATCTGGGGGCAACGACAGAAGACACAAGGGACCAGAAGAGTCATCCTTGCCCCATATCAGTCCCAGGGGGTTTTGCATGGAGTGGCTCAGCTCTTGCCCAGCCCATAAAATCCAGCAAACCTTGCTCAGAGACCCAACCAACACAGGTAAGTCCTCTTCACCCACCTCCACTCTTGTGCTTCCATCCCATCCTCACTGCACATATACATGCTCCTGCCAAAAACCCCCCCAGACTTGACCTTCCCCAAATCTCCTGTCCCCTTGTCTCACTGCCAGTACCCTGGGGGGGGCCACGCTTCCTTCACTGTGCTTTTTTGTGAGCATGCAAACTCTCAATAATAACAGAGAAACTGTGGATGCCCCATTCTTGGAAGTGTTCAAGGCCAGGCTGGATGAGGCCTCAGGCAGCTGGTTCTTGTGGGAAATGCCCCTGCCCACAGCAGTGGTTTGGAAATAGATGACCCCTTCCCACCCAAGACATTCTATGACTCTGTGATGATGCAGTATATCCACCTTGAGAAGCAACAGGAGCCCACCCACCACTCACCACTTGGATGGTTCCAGCTTTAGGAACACTGTAACCCTTCTTTCCCAAGGCCTCCAAGTCAATCACTCCCTGGGGCAAAAGAAACAGCACGTGTGAGAAGGAGAAATGTACAGCCCAACCGGGACCCGGCACAGTGCCAAGATCCCATCTCCTCTTTGCTTTGCAGGTTAAATGGTAGTATCCTCAGATGTGTAGTTGCTTGAGCCATGCTTTCCAGAGAAGAGCAACCCCAGAGACCATGCAGTGTCTGGACACAGCCCCCAGTCACCTCCCCCACAGGCCCAGCCCATCTGTGTACCAGGAAAGGCGAGGGCGCGCTGTGTTCGGAGATGTCGAAGTAGGTGACGTCCACGGGCAGGGTGACGTGCTGGGGGCAGTAGGAGCCACTGGCACCGATCTCTGCGGTGAACCCCTCAATGCGCCCCGATGGTGCAAAGCGCCCTTTCAGGATGGACTCCTGAGAAAGGAGGAAAGCATGACGGACCTGCCAGCACTGTGTAAGGTAAACAATCTGCACTGCAAGCAGGTGTCTGTGGACCCTCTTGTGTCTCCAGGATCTCTGGAGGCCTTGGCTGCAGACAGAACCCACAGATGGGCTTAAACCACCCTTCTGACAGAGAAGGACATGCTGGCTGAGCTGTCCTCGTGGTGAACATCTGCTGGCCAACATAGCCAACACATGCTGGGCCCTTGGGACAAGCCACCCTGCCCATGCCAACTGCTGCAGAAAGCAGCTGGTTCCCATCAGTCTCAGCTTCTCCCAGGCTGGTGCCAGCCCAGCTCAAGCTTTCAGGACCCACCTCCCTCCCCAGCAGGCCATCACAACGTGGGCACCGTTACCTCAAAGTTGCCCAGGAGAGCATGGCTGACAGTGGTGGTGGCCCAGGATGCTGCAGAGGAACGGGTGCTCCTCCGGAGGCTGCTCCGGAGATGTCGCCTTGAGAGAGAGGAGAATATCAGCATGGGACTGGAGAGCAGAGACCTGGGCCACACATGTTCCTCAAAGTGCAGATCCCTCCCCAGTGGGGATGGGGGCATGTCCCTCTCTCCTGCCCCTTTCCTCAGCAGAGGTTGAGCTCATTTTCCTAACCCTGGAAGCAGCCTCCCTCCACCTCACAGCCTCTTGTGGGTCTTTCAAGTCAACCCAACCCGGCCACCCCACTGGGATGTAGGGTGCTGGGACCACTGAACTCGAGACCCTGCAGTGAGGCCTCGTGCCGCGACACTCACGATTTGAGGCGCAGCCCACTCTTCAGCCTCCTCCCGACCGTAGTGCAATCTGCAGAGCTCTGGAAAGGACATGAAACCAGGAACTGTATTAGGGCAGCAGCTGGGGACTGTGCACCCCAGGAGATGCTACCACGCATTGCCATGTCCACAGTAGTCCCAGCAGACGAGACAAGTCCCTCTGAGGCAACAGGCTGAGCAGCGCAAGGCATATTGGGGCTAAAGGGCTGCCCAAATCCAGAGCTGGCTACAAGGGCAGGTCTTCACCCTTCCAAACAGTCCCTGCTGTGGAAGGCGGTGGTGGTGCCTGAGCCAAGGGTGCAGCACACAGCCTCCCACCCCGAAAACCAGGCCCTAACGAACGGTAACACCTACGACAAAGCTCCCCGGCCAGTCTGGGAGAAGTCCCATCCCCACGTGATCTGGGCAAAGCGTGGGCACAAGGTTGTGCTGCCCACAGCCGGGCTCCTACAGCTGCAGGGTGGGGGCCTGAAGCCAGGGCCACACTGCTGCCTCCTTTTAAAGGCACCCCCTTTTCAGGGGTTTTCCTTTCTGGAAGCCACACAAAGAGCAGCACAACACAAAGGGATGATGGAACTGGCTGGCATGACTGGGAAGGCATGACAAGGGAAGCTACTGGAGAGCCTCACTCTGCAAAGGCAGTGCTGGGACAGTCAAGTTGGGGACAGCCACCAGAAAGGGCACGTGGGCAGGAACAGAGCTGTGTCCCACGCGCGGTGCACCCCAGCTCTGAGAGGCAACCAGCCAAGAGTGCCTCTGCTTCTGCAAAGACAAGTGACAGCCTACACACTGCCTGTCCCAGGGCCTGCCACCAGCCACTGCCCTGCTCATGCCTGTATTGTGTCACTGGGACAGTACATAATGCCATGCCACTGTGAGCTACATGCCCACAAAGAACAGCCCAGAACAGCCTCCTCCTGCCCCTGCAGTGACACTCACCTTGGCTGTGGGAAGCAGGTGATTCCAGAAAGGGGCTCCCTTGGCATCTGTGCTGCGGCAGGCTGTGGGCACTGGGTGGCATGGCAGGGCTCTCTTCTTCCTCACCAACTGAGACAGGCTCTCATCCTCAGAGCAGGAGTCAGCCATCTCACCAGCTGGCAGCAACTTCCTTTTGGCTGGGCAGATGCTGCTGCTGCTGCTGCTGCTGCTGCTGCTGCTGTTCCCACAAGGTGTCTTTTCCTGGGAGTTCAGGTTGCTGGGCTCAGGGCTGAGTAACATCTGTGGGGCTAGAGGCTCCTTGCACCCATTAGCCACCACTGGCCATTCCTCTGCTTCGCCAGCCCCGCAGCTGTGAGCGGGGCTGCTGCCTGGCTTCTCCCCCCTCCCACCACAGTCCAGCTGGGTTTTTTGTGCAATATTGTGCAAATCAAGGTCAAGTAGATTGTGTCCACTCATTCGCTCCCCATTATCCCAGCAGTCTGCAAGCTGATTCCCCGGCGGGACAGGGCAACTCTCTCTTGTGTGCAAAGTACTGCAAGCAATGTGCTGTGGCCAGAAGGAGGAGGTATCTTGCGGCTTGTCCTCTCTGTTGGCCTTAGGACTGGGACTGCTCACACATCGGTGCTCCACCACCTGCAGCCCACTGTGGGAGAAGTGCTGGGCAGAGCCACACAGAGAGAGCTCGTCCACCAGCAGACCATCCTCAAAGGTATCATCGTCCTCCAGAGCAGACTGCCCCAGGCCCCCATCAAGCTTGCTGTCCACCCCACCACCCCAGTGAGTTCGTTTGGGATCCCGCACCCCCTCCGGAGTTCGCTGCTCAGGGTAGCTCCTCTTGAGAGATGGGTGACTGCCTGCTCGTTGCTCCGTGCTCTCGGAGGAGCTGGAGAGATGGGAGAAGATGGAGACCTGGTAAACCTTCTGGCGCTTGATCTCTGTCTCATTGTAGCCCATGAGGATGCTGTGGTGGGCACAGTGCTGTGAGGAAGGCTCCAAGGCTGCCTCTCCGCTGGGTCGGGACAGGCTGGAGTCAGGGCTGCGCTCCGGGGGCAGAGACGTCTCTGTGTGGATGTGCCGCATGGAGCCTTACTTGGCTGGACTCCACGTGGAGTTGGAGTCAGGACAGCCCATGCAGCAGCAGGAAGGGGACAGTAAAGTGCCACAGGTGATGCTGAGAGGGCAGAAGCTGGACCTCTTGCTCAGGATGTCCAGGTGAGCTCCCCAGTATGGGGCTCTAGAAAGAGAAAGGAGTGAGGTCAGATGAGACTGTGGTTCTTGTCCAGCTTTTCAGCCCTGCTTGGAGGTAGGCAGCTCTGCCCCGGGACAGAAGGAGGAATCAGCACAGTGTGGCTTCTCCAGAGAACCCTGTGGCATCACTCACCTGCAGGATCAGCGCTTTCCTCCTGGCCTGGACAGAGAGAGGAGTCTCCATCCGGGCTGGAGGGTACGGCGGACAAGTCTGTACAAGCAAGGCGAAGAGGGTCTGCCCTCTGCTGGGGACCTGATGTACTCGTACCGCTCTGGATTGCAGGAGTAAGGCAGGTCAGACCAGTCCCAGGGGCTCAGGACTGTAACCACCCCATCGGGCACCAGCAATCAGATCTGCGAGTCCTTGCCAAGAAAACCTGTCCCAGCCACATGCGCCAAAGGACGCAGGCTGCCTCAGGCTGCCAGCCCCACAGTATGGATGGGAACCTGCCTGTGCAACCCAGAGGAACCTGAACCATTATCCCAGCTAGCTCTGACAGCTTGGACCAGAGTCCTCAACCACATAGATGAGCAGCTGAGCAGCACCCAGGGTTGCAGAGACCACCATGGACTCCCACACCATCCATCCACCCCTGTACTATCCATATAACCCGTCCTTGCATGCCTGGAGGAGTCAACCTCCTTCATACTGCACAAGGCCTTGATTTTCACCTTGTTTCAGAGATGTGGCCATGAGATGTCTGGATTGATAAACCCTGAAATGTCTGCAAGAGACATGGAGATGAGACATCTACGTGAAAGTCAGTGGCGTGTCAAGGAGCTCCAGAACCTGACACACAGCCTACAAACAGCCCACGCCTGGCAGCTCTGCCCTTTGCCTGTCTCCACAGCTGCCTCTGCTCCTCTGGAGCAAAGGCTCAGGGGCAGGCATGCAAGAGAAGCAATTCTTCAAGCAGATCAAGGCCATTTGGAGACCAAGACCACAAATGGTATTTTGAGTCCTACTGCGATATTGAAGGAAAGGTGTCAGGCCAGGGTGGTTGAACCCAGGAAGTTTATTTTAAGAGAAACAATGAAAGCATGCACCAGTACATGCTGGGGGCCAACCACCTGGAAAACAGCTTTACAGAAAGTGCCCTCAGATATGCTGGTGGACACCAAGTTTACCATGAGCCGGTGGTGCACCCTTGCCACAGAGAAGGCTAATGGTATACCCGGGCTGTGACTCTTTCCCTCTGCCCAGCATTGGTGAGGCCACTTCCTGAGACGGTCCAGGAAATGGCCACAGAGATCATTAAGAGAGTAGGGCACCTCTCCTATGAAGAAAGGCTGAGAGCTGTAACTGCTCAGCCTGGAGAGAAGGTTCAGATTGGGATCTCATCAATACCTATAAGAACCTGAAGGGATGGTGGGAAGAGGATGGTGCTCTTTCCATTGGCATCCAGTGATAGGACAAGAGGTAGTGGGTACAAAATGAAGTACATCAGGCCCTGTCTGAACACCAGGAAGATTTTTGTTATTGTGCAGGTGAGGTTGTAGATCCTTGCAGATCTACAAAAGCTGCCTGGACGCAGTCCTGGGCAACATGCACTGGGCGTCCCTACTTGAACTGGGGTTGAGCCAGATGGACACAGACCTCAGCCGCTCCGTGATGCTGTATAACCCCTCACTTCAGCATGTCCTGGGTGCCCCCCCACTCACCTCTCTGCAGCAGAATCCCACTCCACTCCAGATCAATCTCCCCGTCCCACAGCGGGCGGTCGTTGGCACAACTAGCTGAAGACACTTGCCAGCCAGGCACCCCCCAGAAGCGGCGTGGCTGCCGTGGAATGGCTCCCACCATCACGGTGTGCCTCCGAACCTCTGCGCCGTCCTCTCCAGCTCTTTAGTCTTCACAGCAGCTCTGAGGGGAAAGGGAAAAGGGGGAGATGCAGGGCCAGCGTGATATAGATTCTCACCAGGAGGAGAAGGGCAGGAGCGTGCTGCCTGCCTGAAGGGTCACACAAGCAGAGATGGCAGTCTTGAGGTCCAATATCTCCCAAATGAGATGGCAGTCTTGAGGTCCAATATCTCCCAAATGCCACATCAATCTACAGATCATTTCAGGCAGTACTTTCACCTTATTTTCCCTTTAAATAACAAATACTTTAAGGTAAGCTGTAAACTCTCATACCTTGCTTATGCTTTGCACGCTTTTGTTTGCTTTCCTGTATGAAAACCTGTGTATATGAAGAGATCCCTACTTCAGTGAAGTTAAACAAGGCTAAGTGCAAGCTGTTGCACATGGATCAGCACAATCCCACATATGTGCACAGACTGGAAAAAGAACTCCTTGAGAGCAGCCTCGCAGAGAAGGACTTGGGGGTTCTGGTGGACAAAAAAGCTATATATGAGGCAGCAGAGCGTGCTTGCAGCCCGGAAGGCTGACAGTATCCTGGACTGCATTAACAGAGGGGTGGCAGCAGGAAGAGGGAGGGGACCGTCCTCCTCTGCTCTGCCCTCTTGAGGCTCCATCTGCAGTACTGTGTCCAGGTCTGGGGCCCTCAGCACAGGAGGGATGTGGAGCTGTTGGAGCAGGTCCAGAGTGGAGCATGGGGATAATCAGTCTATTGCAACATCTGTGCTATGAACAAAGGTTTTGGGAGCTGGGCTTGCCCAGTCTGCAGAAGAGAAGGTTCTGCAGAGACCTCCTTGCAGCCTTTCAGTATATAAAGGGAGCTTATAACCATAAAGAAGACCAAGTTTTTCCACGGGCTGATAGTGATAGGGTAATGGGGAGTGGTTTCAATCTAAAAGAAGGGAGATTTATATCAGATCCTATAAAGTGATGAGGCACTGTCTCAAGAGCAGCTGTGGGTGCCCCATCCCTGAAGGCGCTCCAGGCCGGGTTGGATGGAGCCCTGGGCAGCTTGAGTGGGTGGGAGGCAACCAGCCCACAGCAGGGACTGGGGTTGGATGGGCTTTAAGGTCCCTTCCAACCCAAGCCGTTCTCTGATTCTACAGTGATTCTACGATTCATTTTGGTAATCATTTCATATCTTGCTTTCCAAGACAGTGCAGATCACCAGAAACCTCTGGGCCTCCAGCTAGTTGCTGGCCTCACGGCCATCCACACTTTCACCCACCATAAAGGACATTTTCTGGCCATACAAAGAAAAGTACTTGCAATTGCTTTCCTCCAGTAAGAGACGCCTGGCAGGGAAGGCAGAAACAGGAGCCTGACAGCCCTAAGACTAGAGGTTGGTTCCCCACCATTGTTCTCCAGAGCACAGACAGCAATCTCTTCACACAGCACTCACCTGCTCAGACGCGCTCTTTAAGTATGAAAATTCGCAGATGAGCGCAGCTCCCTCGTGGTCACAAACCACCCGCGCTGCAGCTTTGATGCCTGGAAGAGGGCAAGGAGGAGAAGCAATCTGAGCAGCAGCTCACGGTCAACACTTTCACAGCAGGCAGGAGACCTTGGGCACCTCCACCCTCAACTTCTCTGTCACAGGACTTCTTGGAAGCTCTGCAGTTTCAGGAAGCTCTGAGTGAAGGAGAAAGCGCTGCCCATTGCTGGGGACTGTGTGCCTCCCTCCCCAGCACAGCCTCAGCTGGAGGCCGTCTGGAGGGGAGCTGCTATTTGTCCTATTGGACAGCCTGACCGCAAGCACTGTCTCGAAGCCTGGAAACAGCAGGGCCAAGCAGATGAACAAAATCCCAGCAGGGATGCTCAGAGGCACCAAATACACAAGTGCACCCCTTTCTAACACCCTGGACCATCAGATCCTACATTAGCGCAAGGAGCACATTGCCTGACCTAGTCTGCCTCAGAAAACATTCTGCCCCCTCATTACGTTTCTGGTAAAATTGGCAATTAGTCCCAGTTCCCAAGAGCATGCCAGCCCAAAAGCCACCTCCAACAGAGACAGGGGAGGGGCACCCCCAGTGAGCAGCCAGAACAGAGACGCAACATGTCAGCTCCCACGGAGCACTCACAACACGGCGAGTCAGCACTGCAGCATAACAACCTCCTGGTCTAAAGCCTCAACAAAAGCTCTTTGTGAAGCTCAGCCCCTCCTGGCATTCTGCAGGAGGGAAGGCAGGTGGATGTCTGCAGCCATGGGAGGATATCGTGCTGCTGACACACCGTGCTCTGCTCGTCTAGAACAGGGAAAGCTCCAACGTCAGGTAGCTGCTTCCCTTTTCTACCTCCAGGGCAGACCTGCACCATGACTTCCATGGCATGGTCAGCCACTGGGAAGCAAAATCAGCAAAAGTCAGAAGCAGTCAGCACGGGGCGGTGAGTGGAAGCCACATCCTTCCTTTACGTGTCCATGCAGGATAACGTACAGGTGCAGCCTTTGCTCTTTCCTTCTCTGCCCCACGCCCCTCTGTAGTCACAGCCCTTTCCAAGTCCTTACACAGGCAGGCTGAGCCCTTTGCTCCCCAGCAGCAGCTGCCTCACAGGAAAGACTGACACCACAAACTCATCCCAAATGAGGTCTCTATGCCAGTCCCCAAGGGATGCCAGCACTGGGCAGTAGTGCATGCACCTAGCACAAGGGGCTGCACCTCATCTTGCCAGCCCAGGTGCCACTGTCCAAAGCATCATGTGGGGAAATATCAGGATTCCACAGCCCACCTCAGAAAGTCCAAAGACAGAGACTCCAAACTCCTGCAGCCACAGCAGGGATGGGGAGACATCACAGGGATGTCTCATCTTTCTCCTCTCCCAGAGCCAGGCAACTCCAGAGCCCCACTTCTGGAGGCCTGGATGGGACAGCACCAGGTCTGTGTCCCCACCGCCCCACTGAACAGTATGGGTGCGAACTCCTGGATGCAGCACGTGGGGTTCCCTATGTCCGAGCCAGAAGTTCAGCCCCTCCCACACCCAAGCAGCTGTGATTTTGCTGATGTTACACCCCACAGTGGTTCTATGAAATAGGACTGACTAGGCTTTGCCTGCAGGGGGAAGCTTGGTAAGAGCTTCTCCTGCTCACAATGAGCTCCCAGGCCAGCTGGAGGAGATGAGCAAGGCAGTCACCTGCCCCAGCCCAGCACACAGAGAAGCAGGATGGCTGCTGCCAGTACACAGGCAGAGCTCTGTATCAACCACATGTTGATGAAGGAGAAATTCCCCCTGCAGTGCCACCAGAGTCACACCCTGGCTGTGGTTTTGCAGGGCTCTCCCAGCACCTGGATCAAGAGCTTTCCTCCCTACTTCTAGCCTGGCTAGTCTTGGGGAAGGGCACAAGACTTTGCCAGCTGTGGGACACATGGTGCTAAAGCACCTGCAGGGAAGGGGGCACATTCCAGGCACCAGGACAGAGACCCTGTGTTCCCTGGGGACATGGAGCCACCAGACCATGACACAGGATGACACAGCCGGGTCTGGGGGTCAGGGACATGGCTTACCTGCTGCTTTCATTCCTATTAGCACATCCAGGGGGAACACAGGATAAACAAACCGTAGCCTCAATCTGCTGGCAACTGAACAGGATGGCGGGAGAGGAAGGGTCCCCGGCTGGGCGATGCAGCAGCTGTACCGCATGCTGGGATGCAGCCTGCAAAAGGATCTGTTGCTGTTTTAACTGTTCTGCACCACACACATCGTGGGCCAGAAAGGAAGTGAGAAGGGTGGGAACAGCTCTACCCGAGCGGGGAGAGAAAATCTGCCAAGGAGCAGCCCTGGGACAGAGGAATCTCACCCAGCAGAACTCATGGGGCTCTGCAGAGGGCAGGTGGCCAGGTCTGAGCATCACTGCCTGAGACAGAGCACCATGACTGCAGGTTGGTGGGGATGAGAGGGCTCCTTGCACCTTTCAGACAACAAAAGATCAGAAAAGCAACCCCAAACTGGCTTTTATCCTGCTCCCTCTCCTGGGCAGTGCTAAGGAAACCTTTGCAGCAGCACTGGGAGTGAAGCAAAATCCAAGCAGTACAGGAGAGGGGCTGCTGTTACAGGCGAGCACAGAATCACCCTCAGTACAGAACACAAAGCAAGAGAAAAGGCAATGGAAAACTGCTGGAAAGTGACTGCCTGGAGGATAAACCATAGCTCAGTTGGTCCTATCTGAACCCAGAAAAAGGAAGGAAACCGAACCACAGAAAGCATAAAGCCACAAAGCTCCCTGGCGCAGGCTGAGAGCAAGGCTTGAGAAGCAGAAAGTTTCCAGCACACCCCTGAAGGACGGCAGCACAGCAGCAACACAGGCATCAGAGAATGGCTTCTCCACGGCCTCCGCAAGATTGGGTATGTCACCATCAGGAGAGACACAGACAGGTGATACTGGGGACACTTCCAGTGAGGATGCAAAGGGAAGGAGTATCCCACTGCAAGGGCAAGCCCTGCTCTCAGTGGCTCTGAGGGAGGCCTGCTGCCACGCCAGATTTATGCAGCTGCAGAGCCTTGCTCAGTGCTGGCCCCTGCGCAGATAACAGAAAGGAAGCCCCAGCCCAGGGGCTGGGCAAGGATGGGGCAAGACGCAGTGCCCACATTAAGCTCCTGGAAACCACTGGGAACAAATCCCCTTCCTCCCTCTGCCACCATCCTGGCACACCCCAGAAGGGTCAGAGACCCCCACACACTCAGATACTCGAGTCCCCACCATGGTCTGGGGTCTGCCCCACAGTGCCTACCCAGCCCCAGCTCCACACACAGGTGCCATGGGAGGCGGTTAAGACACGGAGCCTTTGCGCCTGGCCAAGCCAGGAGAATACAATGCTCTCCTAGGAAGCCTGGAGGCTTCACTCCCGGTGCCTGGTTTGCCTCAGACACCTTGCCTTGGCATTTCACATACCGGCAACAACACTGACAATAGCCTGCAGCAGAGAAGGGGGGCTGGCAGGCTCTGCAGGCAAATCCTATATGCGACAGCCACCTGTGTACAGCTTTCCCCCACGTCCAACCCCCCCCGCCAGCCTCCCCTCCATGCACAGCTGCCCCTCTCCCCCAGGACAGCACAGTCAAAGAATAAAAAAGCTTAAAATCCAGCAGGAACATCGAGCTGCTCTCCATAACCGGCAGCATCCCCTGCCCACCCAGCCCAGCCCAGCCAGGCTCAAACCTCTGCGATGCAGCCTACAGCGATCAACCCGGAGCCCACGGAACCCGCAGCACGCAGAGCAGGGAAATCCCATGCAGCAGCCGCTGGCAGGAGGACAGCCCAGGTTGAGGACAGACCTTTGTCTCTGCCTGCCTGTCTCGATCGCTGCTGGAGGAGGAAGAGGGGGGCGGTGGGGGGGGGGGG